>CM045042.1:267500-303304 GCA_024542945.1 allo-octoploid hybrid of Carassius auratus x Cyprinus carpio | reverse complement strand
TAATATCTTAGTGCTGTGGTGGTTTCCTCAGGCTGTTTACAGTCAGATCCTCTTTCAACTTCTCTCTCTCTCTCACACACACACACACACACACACACACACACACACACACACACACACACACACACACACACACACACACAGGGGACAGTCCTACACGTATCAACATGCATGGAAATCACTGTGAGTCATAGAGGAAACACACACACACACACACACACACACACACACATCTGAAACCTCACAGGAAAGCCAAACCACTCTGTTCCTAAAAAACACTTTTCACTGTTTCCTTTGAGCTTAAAAATAGGCCCTGGTCCTCCCACAGGAGTGTGTGTGTGTGTGTGTGTGTGTGTGAGAGAGAGAGAGAGAGAGAGAGAGAGAGAGAGAGAGAGAGAGAGAGAGAGAGAGAGAGATAGTAACAAGGATAGTAAAACCTGAATTTTTTGACATGAAAAAAAAAATGATTATGAATAGTAAATGACGTTTATGTGAAAGTGTAAGAATCCAGAAAGGTTTTCTGTAAGGTTTAGGGGATAGAAAATATTGTTTGGTCAGTATAAAAGTAATAGAAGTCTATGGAATTTCCCCACAACTCACAGAAACAAACGTGTGTGTGTGAATAAGATGCTTTAAACAGTGAGTCTTCAGCTTGAGGTGAACACTAATATGTGATGATGCTCATGTTTGTGTGTTTTCCACAGCAGACGTTTCACGAGCGTCTCTTGAGCTGGTGTGTGTCTGGTTCTCTCGGCTCTTTGTGCTGTTTGTGTATTCGGCTGGAGAGCGTGTGATCTGTGCTTTTCATCATGTCACGCTGATGGAGCGCTGATTGATTTCTCGTCAGAGCAGGAAATGTTTCACGGGATTAAACTCTTTGACTGAGGTCGACCTGATAGCAGCAAGAGCCGGCGGGTGAGACCAGTGTGTGTGTGTGTGTGTGTGTGTGTGTGTGTGTGAGAGAGAGAGAGAGAGAGAGAGAGAGAGAGAGAGTGTGTGTGTGTGTGTGTGTGTGTGTGTGTGTGTGTGTGTGTGTGTGTGTGTGTGTGTGTGTGTGTGTGTTTGTGTGTGTGTGCCTAGTGTTACCCCGCAAGGACTGTAATATAATGCAATTTGACCTTTGATCTTGGGGACATTTTTTGGTCCCCATGAGGAAAAAAGCTTATTAATCATACAGAAAATCTAAAAATGCAGAAAAATTTGTTTTGTATGTAATTAAATTATATTTATTTAATTTTGCACCTCAATTTTAGCTATTCATTATTAAATAATCTCAATAAATCTGAATAAACGAAATAATCTTCATAAACGTAATTTATCAAACATATTAAATGTTATATTTAATTTATGTAGTTACACTTAAATATAAACTTTTATTTAATAACCTTAATAAATTAAATCATATTATTCTAGTCTTAAACTTATTAAACTATTATTCATATTAAATAAATATTAAATAAAAATTAAATATACAGAATTGTTAAATAACCATAATAAACTTAATTGATTAAACTATATATAATAATAATAATTAAATATTATTTAATATATATTCCATTTATTTCTTTAATTTATTTGGTTGCACTTAATATATTATTTTTTAATAATCTAAATAAATTACATTAGCTTTATAAAGTTATTAAACTAATAATTACATTAATTAAAAATATATCAAATATATTAAATGTAATAGTTAATTTAAATGTCTAATAAATTCCTAATTCAATTAAATATTACATTTATTTAATATATTTCATCTCCCTTTCTTCTGCACGTCTTTGAACTGAAGGCCCTTTATGTAGGAATAAACGCCCTCAGAAAGAAGTGGAGAGGATAAACATGTGCTACCAGACCCCCCAAAAACACACACACACACACACACACACACACACACACACACACACACACACACACACACACACACACACACACACCATTATAGTAAATCGTTTATATAATATGCTGAAAATGCTTCTGTTTTTATGTTTTTTTAATTGGTTTTTCTTTTAAATTATTTATTTTTGTATGATTTTTTTTATTATTATTATTTCTTAAAAATAATACAAATATTTTACATTTTTTCACTTTTATATAATTTATAACAAATATAATTTAATATATATATATATATATATATATATATATATATATATATATATATATATATATATATATATATATATATATATATATTAATAGTTATTACTTTTTTAAAAATACTTTTTTTATTACATTTACATACAAGTTTATATAAAATATTTTTTTTTTTTTGTAATATTACTTATTAATTTTATGAATTGTTTATGTATTATGTTCGATTATTAAAGAAAATCAAGTTTTCAGTTCAAACAGAGCATATGATTTTATTGATTTTATTCATAATAAGCCAGATATAATAACTGTAATAAAAATTAGCACATTTAACACATTGTTATATATATATATATATATATATATATATATATATATATATATATATATATATATATATATATATATATATATATTACATTAAACAGCTTAATTCTACTTAACTTAATGAGTGAAACATACATGAATGTTTTGACTTTTACTCGTTGAGCTTTGATGATATTTGGAGTTTCCTGTTCAAACAGTGCATATGATTTTTATTACTCTCATCTGGATTTTATTTATTCATAGGTTTTCCATTAAAGAGTCTTTCTTTTACAAAGTTTCTCCATCATTTACTGATGAATCAGTGATGTTATGCTGTGTATTCTCACAGAGCTCAGAGGATGTTTGTAATAATCAAAGCTGCACAATGCCACAATGATTATTTCAGGTGTTGTGTTTGAGATTTAATTTTTATCACAGAAATAAATTACAGTTTACAATATAGAAAAAAAATATATATTTTAAATAGTAAAAATATTTCAAAATGTTGCAGTTTTTGCTGTACAAGCCTGTTTTTGCAGGCTTGGTGAGCAGAACAGACTTCTTTAAAAAACATTAAAAAACTTACTGTTCAAAAACTTTTGACTGGCAGTGTATAATAAGATTATATATATATATATATATATATATATATATATATATATATATATGATGATCATGTGATCCAGCATGAATCTAATCAATGAGCTTCACTGAGCTTGACTTGATTTAAAATCAAAAGTTGTGTCTTTGTGAAGAATCTGTGTCTGAGACTCTATTTCACATTTCCTTAAATCCAGTTGATTGTTCGTCAGGTTGATCAGATTTGTATTTCAGCTCATAATAAATGTTGTGATAAATGTTTTTATTCTGATAAATCTTTTCAAGATTTTCAGGAAGTCAAAAGTGATTAATATGATTATTATAATAATATAATATAATAATACAGAAAGTAATATTTTTGTTTAGGCTTTTCATCCTGTAGACTCTCTGTGTTCAAATTAAATTAATTCACATTCTGTGTGTGTGTGTGTGTGTGTGTGTGAGAGAGAGAGAGAGAGAGAGAGAGAGAGAGAGAGAGAGAGAGTCACATTAAGTTTGTGAAGTGGACTGGAACAGCAGACAGGAAGGAAGCAGCGGCTCTTATTGTGTGACTGACAGGACTTCAGCTGCTAAATGAGCGCTTGACTGAAAGACATTCTCCTCCACTCAAACACACACACACACACACACACACACACACACACACACACACACACACACACACACACACACACACACACACACATTTACCAGCTTGACTGAAAACAGCTACAAAGAATACTCTTTAGTAAGTAAGTGATTCTATCACACTAGTTTTATGTTAATGTGTAGAATTATCATTTGTAACCTGAACCGTTTGTAAGTATATTATTTTTTATCACGCTGTATCAAAGGAACATCAAAGTCATTTATGTTAAAAGATCAAGCAGATACCAGGTTATGAACATGATCTGGTTAAATTCAGTGATAATCATCAGATTCAGTTTTTCAGAAATCTGGATCACACATTCATTTCATTTCTTCTGAGTTTCTTTCAAATGTTTGTCTTTTTTATGTCTTGGGCACAAACTCACAATAAAGCTGCTTATTTCTTAAAGTTTGTCCTGCTGGTTTTTGTTCATACAATATCAGTCAGTGGAGCCAGAGGTTCAGAAGCTTCATGACATTATTTGATGATGCTTTTGAAGCTTCTGAAACTCTGGCTCCAACGACTGATGTAGTATGAACAGACACCAGCTGAACATCTTGACCAAAATCACATCCTCAATGCCTTTATCTTTCTCTAGATGTTCTCACTGGCTCTGGTGTCAATGAGGATGAAGAGACCACAGCAACATCCAGTCCAGATGAGACAGTAAGGGCAGGTAGAGTGATGGAGCATCTCATCCATGCCACTGGACCATTTCCAGGATGCTGCTGTGGTCTTCTCCAACCTCACTGCTCACATTTAAGATCCTGCAAAATGCACAAATATAATACAAAAGCTGTCATTTTAATTGCACAGTGTCATTTGATTTCTGTATTAGAAGTAACAAAATGATCTTACTTTATATTTTTGTTTCAGGTTTTCCCTTGTTAACTCACTTTTTATCCAACACAAATGTTCCTCAATTTATCAACAGTACTAATGGACAAATAAAACAGATAACTTATGTTTAGTTACTATATGTAGATTTGTTTATTTACATTACTTACATTCATCTAAAACAGTGTTGACAACAGTGAATTCTACATAATAGCACACATACATCACTCACTCAGATGTCTGTTCATGTTATGATGTGCTCATCTGCAATACTTATCAAAGATTTTCCTGTCACATATTAAATAGACATTTAGTAATCATCTTTAAGATGTATATGGTTCATGAAAATTCACTTTGTTGATGTACGTGTGCTTACTGGAGCGCCGCTGTTCGCTATGCATAATAAAAAAAATCTCAAATATACTGTAACATTATTGTCTAGCATGTTTTTGATTTATAATACTCACATTTATGAAAACCCTAATCCAGTTCTCAGTCACGTTCGATGATGACATATTCTCTCCCGTGGGCTTCTGGGATAGAAAAGTGTCCTTGGATGAGCACTTTAGAATCTGGGCTGAAGCAAGAAGACATCCAGGGATTTCTTACCTACTCTTTTATGAATACTGAGGTTTCGGAAATACTTATTCGCTCGCTTACTGATTTGTGATTAATATATAGTAGGGAAGTATGCCATTTCAGACGCAGCCACTGTCTCAGTAGCTTCTGCCATTGTCAACGTTGTTACCTGTTCAAATTTAGTGGTATTCCACTCCGAACAATATATACATTCTCCATTCAGTTTACAGTCTGCCAAGTCAGACAGAAGTTATGATGCTCATTACCATAGAAAGTTTGGAGTCTCTAACAATTTTTTTCTTTCAGATTCCTTGGCTCATGCCAACTCAAATGTATAACAAAATGATAATTTCTGCTAGTCAAGATTTTTCACAATTTACAACTATACTAAAAACCTACTTTTTTAAAACTCATCCTAGACTATTTGTCTGATTTCCACCAAAACTGGCTCAGATCATCTTTAGACCACGTCGGCAAAAAGATGTCATAATGTCGTGTTGATAGAGGATTTTTTTTTCAATCAATAAATATGATGGCATGATGCCAAACTGCATCTGAGGCTGTATCCTAGTAAAGCTTGTCACCTGACACTGACCACACCTCATCATTTTGATAACAGCAGCACCTATTGTTACAAAAGGAATAAACTATTTAATCATATTACTAGTGTGCGTGAGACTCTAAAGGAGCAGATGTGAGGAACCTGCTTTTTACAAGTCAAGACAAAGTCACAGACAAACCTCTTTTACAGAAGTGACTCAAACACAGAACCAGGAAACACATGATTTCAGGGAAAAGGAAACTTAAGTGTAGTTGAGCTGTTGTGTGTTTGTGTCTCTGTGTTCTTGCAGTAAAATGGCAGAAGCCAGAGTTTCTCAGGATGAGTTCATGTGTGCAGTGTGTCTGGACCTCCTGAAGGATCCAGTGGCCATTCCCTGTGGACACAGTTACTGTAAGAGCTGTATTACAGACTGCTGGGATCAGGAGGATCAGAAGAGAGTCTACAGCTGCCCTCAGTGCAGACAGACCTTCAGTCCAAGACCTGCTTTAGCTAGAAACACCATGCTGGCTGAAGTGGTGGAGAAACTGAAGAAGACCAGACTCTCTGCTGACTGTGACGCTGGAGCTGAAGATGTGCAGTGTGACGTCTGTACTGGAAGAAAATACAAAGCCGTCAAGTCCTGTCTGGTGTGTCTGGAATCTTACTGTCAAACTCATTTTGAGCGTCATGAGGAGTTTCATTCACGTAAGCCACACAAAGTGACTGAAGCCACTGGACGACTGCAGGAGATGATCTGCCAGAAACATGAGAAGCTCCTTGAGGTTTTCTGTTCCACTGACCAGGAATGTATATGTATGCTGTGTACAGTAATTGAACACAAAAACCAAGACACTGTATCAGCTGCAGAACAGAGGACAGAGAAACAGGTATTTAAATTAGAGATCAACTTAATACTTAGTGTAGTGATCCAATAGTCTGTGTAGAGCCAGAACACAGAAACACTGTCAGTGTGAAGCTCTACATCTGTGTCACTTTCACTTTTACGATATATATGTTTGCAAAATGCTTGTAAAACACTCCTTAATCTTAATGTTAATTCATGTATGATGGTGGTAAATGATCAATCATCACTTTTAGAGTTTGAATCTACAGCCATTAGTTATAAGCTCCACTTTTACTGGATTCATCTGTTCATGATGATTTAGTGCTAGTAGTTTTCTGTGAGATTCACTATCATCTGTTTGTTCTGCAGAAGCAGCTGAAGGAGACGCAGAAGACGCTCCAACAGAGAATCCAGCAGAGAGAGAAAGATCTCCAGCAGCTGAGAGAGACTGTGGAGTCTCATAAGGTGAGTCTGGAGAAGAAGAGAAGTTTGTCTCCGTCTCAGTTCAGACTCACTGAAGCTGAATCACTGTGTGTCCTAACAGCGCTCTGCACAGACAGCAGTGGAGGACAGTGAGAGGATCTTTACTGAGCTCATCCGCTCCATTGAGAGAAGCCGCTCTGAGCTGATACGACTGATCAGAGATCAGGAAAAGACTGCAGTGAGTCGAGCTGAAGAACGACTGGAGCGACTGGAGCAGGAGATCAATGATCTGAGGAGGAGAGACGCTGAGCTGGAGCAGCTTTCACACACACAGGATCACATCCAGTTCCTGCAGGTAACACAGATCTACAAGAACAGGGTCAGAGTGGACTTGAGCAGATCCTGCTGTGACAGAGACTCACAGAGAAACAGTTCATGAGTGTCTTATTATATAATCATCAGTCAGACTCTCATATGATCATCTTCTTTTGAAATAGACACTGCTTAAAAATGTATGGAGACTGAGAAGCGCAAAACAAATCACAATTCTGAAAACAAAATAACTCTACAAATATTACAAACACAAATGGAAATCTAAAAACAAAATAACAATTCAGAAAACACAACAAAAATTTCCAAAACAAAATAAGTCAGAAAACACAATGACAAAACAGACAAAGTAGAAGAAGTTGGTATAGTTTGACACACAGTCTCTGGTTTGAGAATGGATTACTTCCCACTGACTGGATGAGATATCTGTCAATCAAGGTATACAGGAAGAACAGGAGACTAGTGGTAGAAAGTTCGGAGATGGTCTTAAAGTAGCTACGTTTAAATGTATAGTATGAATTGCCCTTACTGTGGAATACAATGTATGTGTGTACATTTACAGTATAACACTGTTATTGAAAATGCAAATTAATTTTCTGCCAGTAGGAGGCACTTTTGGAACGGTTTCCCTCGTAATAGCTGTACACAAAGCAGCATTGCTCTCATAAATGCTACTTCATCAGGCATTATTTTTTTTTAAATGAAATGAAAATGACATCAAAACTTTGAGAAATGCCTCCTTTTTGTCCCACAGAGACCTATACTTGGATTTTTCATTGTGTTTTCTGACTTATTTTGTTTTCGGATTTGTCATTGTGTTTTCTAGGGCTGCCCTCGATTAAAGATTTTTCTGGTCGACTAGTAGTCATTCATTTTAGGGCATTAGTCAACTATTAGTCTCACGTTTATTAATAAACCATATAAATCATAATAATGAGCCTTTAATTGCCTACATAGCTAATAGCGCTCAAGCGCATGCAAAAAAAAAAAAAAAAAAAGCTTGCCACAGCGCACTGGCAGATATAATAATTATGAATGTGTCAGGGAAAACCAGCAAGGAGACTGCATAAAAATGTTAAGAATTTATTGATAAACTAGTGCGTTCTTTGGTTTTGGCTTAAGAGATGAAGTCAACTACACTGACTCGTCATCTCTGCGGTAGTGGATGCGCCTGTGTGCTTGTTTCATATGGATTACATAATCGGAGAATATTTGTTTTCCATTTGAATTGGTTCATTTAAATACCAATTAGACACATAGACATTTCGCTCTCTATAGATATATTTTTCATGTCTGTAAGGCAAGTATATGCTACACAGAGTTTCACGCTCAAGCTCACAGGGACAGAGATGGCAGAAAGCGCATCCTGTTTGCTTAAATTATTTTACAAAAGTTCAACATGTCGTTGTAATTCTGAGTGCACACAAATAAACATAGAGTCTTAACAGATTCGAAAGATGTATCTGTCTGACCAAAAATCACAGAGTATTTTAAGAGCAAGAGCAAGAGAAACACCAGCACCCCCATATGTCATGCAGTGAGTGTGCTACTGTCCAGCTTTCACACTCAACACGGACACTTCAATTTTTTAGGTTAACAGTAGATTGAGCGACCATGTAAAGTTGCGGCTACATACATCTTGCAGATGAAAAGCCATATTTGAGGTCGATGAATGATAGGTGAGCATCGGGATGTCCTGCCCGATGTACTGCATTACCATATACCCCAACCGATAATGATCAGTCTGTCACAGACTGTGTGACTTTGCCACTTCCTGTGGAACTTTTTTTCCCTGCGACTAATAAAATTTTGGTTGACCAAGCATCTTCTCGTCGACTAACATTTAGTTGACTATTAGGGGGCAGCCCTAGTATTTTTTGACTTGTTATAATGTTTTCTGAATTGTTGTTTTGTTTTCTGAATTTGCATTTGCATTTGTAATTTGTTATTTTGTTTTGAGAATTGTGATTTGTTTTGCACTTCTTGTCCACTGTACAAAGGTCTTTCAGCTCTGGAAATCTCTTAGGAATCATCTTCTGGAAGATATATTTTGATGATTTATTACTTCATGGTGAAATCAGGAAACTCAATGGCACAGTTTCTGAGTAATGTTCATCAAAATTGGATCAGGTGATCTTCAAGCCTGATAAAAATTAATTTTTATTAGCCTGTAACACAGTGATGAATTTGGCCATGAAGACCCTAAACATGACGTGAGTCTGTATGTTAGCAATCAGTCCCACCAGGATTTCATTGGACTTTCTTCTGAATTTTGTGGCCTAAAATTACAAAATTTGTCCATCCCTGCTCATTTTACAGCAGATTTCACTGTAATTCAGCAGCACAACACTTTAACACCTACTGATTAATTACTTTGGACTCTCAATTATGGAAATTTATTTGGTAGTATTGCTTCCCCCTCTTAGGATAACATTTGCTGTGGAAAAAATGCAGCTGCAAACAATGCAGTGTTTTCTTGATTTTGCATTAAAATCTGTGATTGCAGAATCACAAAATCCTGGAGAGATTGAGCATCAGCACACTGAAAGCAAACCAAACCAGAGCATATCTTAAGGGTCCTTGTGAAGTTTCAGTATCTTTAACTGCTCTAAAGTTATAAATAATGGTCTAATCATAGCCTTTGAGCTGCTTTTCTTGAGCAAATCTACTCAACCCTACAACGAGGCTCCATTGATGTGCTTGAGCTGTTAGATGGACATTTATGTTCTCAGCAGATGTTTTATCATTCAAACTATTTCCTAGAAAGTTCACATGGAGTGTAAGTGGCAAATACGAGAATCTGTAGCTCTAACGTGATATTATGAATATGAGAAGAATGAAGCTGTTTCTGTGAAAATATTAGGTGAAGTGTGGAGCTCATGAGTTTTGATTTCTGTTTTCTGTAGAGTTTCCAGTCTCTCTCAGCACCACCTGAATCTACAGACGTAAATGATGATCCCTTCAGTTCTTTCGTCTCTTTTGATGCCCTGAGACAATCTGTCCATCAGCTGAGAGACAAACTGGAGGATTTCTGCAAAGAGGAGCTCAAGAAGATCTCAGACAGAGGTAAAGTCCTGGGGATTCATCTGCTCTCAAAAACCAGTCCATCTTCATCTCATATCATGGAGAACATCGTATTAGAAATGTCTTAGGAATGGATACAGGATCATTTCTGTGGAGATAGATTTTTGCATAATCCAAAATAAATAGACTATGATCCACACATAAATGTAAAGAGATCAACAAAAATTAAACTATTGAAAAATAGATAGAATGAGATTCACAAATAAATGTTATAATTCCCAAGCATCTAAAGCAGATTAATTATAATAATATAATGATTATAATGATTATAATTATAATCAGCGATACTCTCTATACTGGATGAGGCAAGACACGATGACACACATAAGATTTGACATTCGCTTTGGTGCGTCCAGTTGCAGTTACAGCTGTTGTAGCACGACAGCAAGCAAAGCAGATACGGCATAAGATGGCACAATGGCTTATTCAGCCTTTTAAAGCACAATTGCAGTGACAAATATAGAGCATAATAACATGTATAATATCAAATATGGGCCCTAATAACCATCTGGTGATACAGCAACTGTGGCGACAGGACGTGACGTCTCTTTTCCCTCCTTCAGGGAATAAGGGTTACCATACGTAACCGAGACGTTCCCTTTCAGTTGGTCACTTTCGACGTCATGTCGGTGACTGACGAATTGGGATCCCTACCAAAGCGCCATGGGTGCTGCCCCTGCCAGTGCCCTGTGCGAGCTGCCTGCATCCCTATGTTCTGAGCCGGGGCTCAGAACAAGTAGTTCCACTCACCATTGTCAAAGCACTACCTCACTGGGTGAGACTGGATAACACTGGGAAAACGTACCCATTCCACTTGGAACAGGGATGCTGCAGAAGCCCCATCCTGCCCGAAGGAGTTTTCGGAAGCAAATACACATATAGCATCCGTTTAGGTGTATATGGAGAAACTTGAGGTGATTAAAACCCTCTTGGGAAGGCAGAAGTCTGCCGGGGAAAAACGGGCTCTAAGGCTATACCGTGGACTATACGCATACAAGTACCACTTAGGTCTCAATATGGTACCCATCCTTCCATGGTTCTCACAGATTCATCATGAAGGTCTGGCGCCGGACGTTCCGTGGCATCCAGCTGCCTAGGGTGATGGAGGAACTCAACAGGGTCTACAGTACGGACACTCTGGAGCAGTTTTAGCAAGCCGACACTAACCAGGGCCTCTCGGTGCCACTACCCATTTGAGGTGAGAACACTGGAGGATACCGGCTCTAGAAAGGCTATAGAACCTAGCGAACGTGTTAGGGGTCTCCCAGCCCACAGCTCTACAAATATCTAATGATCTGCAACACTTCTAGCTCAGTGAGCTCGCAACCTGAACGGGCGAAGCACACCCTGTGCCTGATAAGCCAAGGTTATGACATCCACAATCTAGTGGGCCATCCTCTGCTTAGAGACAGCATTCCCCTTCTGCCGGCCTCCGTAACAGACAAAGAGCTGGTCTGAGGCTCTGGAGCTTTGTGTCCGGTCTACGTAGCATCTCAATGCTTGGACGGGACAAAGCAAAGCCAGGGCTGGGTCTGCCTCCTCCAGGGGCAGCGCTTGCAAGTTCACCACTTGGTCTTTGAAGGGTGTAGTGGGAACCTTGGGCACGTAGCTGGGCCAGGGCCTCAGGATTACCTGGGAGTCAGCCGGCCCAAACTCTAGGCATGAATCGTTGACCAAAAATGCATGCAGGTCCCCTGCCCTCTTGATGGAGGCCAGTGCAAGCAGGAGGAGAGTTTTCAATGAAAGAAACTTTAGCTCAACTGAATGCAAAGGCTTGAATGGGCCCTGCTGTAGTGATTTTAGCACTAGAATCAGGTCCCAAGAGGGAATAGAGGGGGGCCGGGAAGGATTTAACCTCCTGGCCCCTCTAAGGAACCTGATGACGAGGTTATGCTTATCTAAAGACTTCCCATTCACGAGGTCATGGTATGCAGCAATAGCGGCAACCTGGACTTTGAGGGTGGAGGGAGACAGCCTTCGCTCCAGCCCTTGCTGCAGAAAGGTAAGCAAAACCGCAATCGGGCATCTTCGGGGGTCTTCACGGCAAGAAGATTACCACTCGTCGAACAGGTTTCACTTAAAGGCGTAAGCGTTTCTCGTAGACTGTGCTCTTCTCTTCTCTCTGTATACAAAGGAATGCACTACTTACAGACAGAAGGTTAAAGAGCTGGCAGTCTGGTGCAGTCTCAACAACTTGGAGCTCAACATGCTCAAAACTGTGGAGATGATCGTGGACTTCAAGAGAAACCCTCCTGCACTCCCCCCACTAACCATCATGAACAACAATGCGGTTGCAGTAGAGTCATTAAAATTCCTGTGCACCACCATCTCTCAGGACCTGAAGTGGGACATTCACATATGGCACTTTTCCACTGCATGGTACGGCACGGTACGGGTTTTCCACTGGGTACAGTACCTGGCACTTTTTTCAGTACCACCTCGGTTGAGGTTCCAAGCGAACCATACCATTACTAAAACGTGACGTGTAAACTCTGCTGATCACTGACTGGCCGGAGAAAATCATCACTGCCTAAGTCATTGAACTTGCGACACGAGACACAACAGACCTGCTAGATTTAAATCAGCACAGCCAGCGAAGGATCGAATGCAACTGATTTTATGAGCACACTTTTTTTTAACAACCAAAAATGGCTGTTTCGTTGTCTGTTGAGGAAGTACAGACGTTCCTCTCATTGATAGTCGAGGAGCGGATCCAGCGAGTGCTTGATGGAGTGACGTGGAATGAAAAAGTTTTTCAGGAGTCACGGCATTATAGTTGCACCAGAGGCGGTGCAACTGTAATGATATGTGAATAAACCCACCCACCATAAAGCGGTACTAAACTGCAGTGAAAACTCAAACTCAGCCGTGCTGAGACGAGTTGTACCACGAAGTGGAAAAGTGCCAATATACTCCATTGTTAAAAAGGCACAGGAGAGGTTGTATTTCCTTCACCAGCTGAGGAAGTTTAACCTGCCACAGGAGCTGCTGAAACAGTTCTATTCGGCCATCATTGAGCCTGTCCTGTGTTCATCTATAACTGTCTGGTTTGGATTAGCAACCAAATTCGAAATCAAGAAACTACAGCGGACAGTCAGGACTGCTGAGAGGATTATTGGTGCCCCTTTACCCAACCTCCAAGATCTTCACACTTCGAGAGTGAGGAAAAGGGCTAAGAAAATCACTTTGGACCCCACACACCCAACCCACTCCCTCCTCAAACTGTTGCCTTCTGGTTGGCACTACAGAGCGCCAACCACCAGAAGAGCCAGACACAAGTACATTTTTTTTTCACCCTGCAGGATATATTCAGAACAGTTTAACATTCATAACTATACATCGTCTGTCATAACTGACATATTTATACATACAAATCCAAAAATTCTACATTTGTAAACTGCACACTTGTAAATAACATGTGGGGTGGGGGGTTTACCTTTATATTAGTTTTATAATTCCTGTGCATGTCTGCACTATCATGTACGTTTGCACTATGTCCGTACTTTCTTCTGCACTGGAAGCTCCTGTTGCTAAGTCAAATTCCTTGTTTGTGTAAACATATTTGGTAATAAAGTCCTTTCTGACCTCTGACTTCTTAAATGTACAGAATAAAATTCACAAATCCAGGCAAAGTTGTGTTTATGATATAAAAAGTTATTTGTGAATATATTTTTTATTTGAGAATCTCATTTATTTATTGGTGAATTTAATACGTTTGTAAAACTTCAAAATGTATTTGTAGATCTCATCCTATTAATTTGTAATGATGTTCAATTTTTGTTAATCTCTTTACATTTATTTATGGATCATAATCTTTTTATTTGGAATTATGCAACAATTCTATCGCCATAATTTTCTCTTGACATGAGAAACACACTTTTCTTGTCTGTTGATTTCCACAGACACATTCACCTACATTGTACTCTGGACTAGGAAGGACTTCCTACGATGTAAGTCAGTAAGAAAACAAGCAGAAAAACTCACTGAGTATGTTCATGTTCTTCCTGTAGAAGGTGAAAGAAATTATGTAAATGATGATTTGCACAGAGTATCTGTTCATGAAAAGATCAAACAGATTCATAATTCCTGATTCTGGTGTGTTTTATCTCCATTAGATTCCCGTCAGCTCACTCTGGATCTGAACACAGTGAATAAACAACTCCGTCTGTCTGAGAGAAACAGAGTGATTATTTACACTAATACAGTCCAGCCGTATCCTGATCATCCAGACAGATTTGATGAGTGTCGTCAGGTGTTGTTTGAAGAGAGTGTGTGTGGACGCTGTTACTGGGAGATTGAGTGGAGTGGATGTGTGTGTATATCAGTGTCATATAAGAGCATCAGTAGGAAGGGAGGGGGGGTTGATTGTGTCTTTGGATCTAATGATCAGTCCTGGAGTTTGATCTGCACTCCCTCCAGATACTCATTCAAACACAGTAAAATGCAGACTCGTCTCCCTGTGAAGTCCATCAGCAGTAGAATAGGAGTGTATGTGGATCACAGTGCAGGAACTCTGTCCTTCTACAGCGTCTCTGACACAATGAGTCTCATCCACACAGTCCAGACCACATTCACTCAGACGCTCTATCCTGGGTTTTATGTTTGGTCTGGATCATCAGTGAAACTGTGTTGATTTAGAATAGATTGATGAGCGATTCGGGGCCTCATTTATAAAATTTTGCGTCGAAACCATCCTAAATTTGATCTTACAATCATTTCTCAAATATGGTATATGTGATTCATAAAAAGAACGTACGTGCAGTAAACGCATGTACACCTCTCTTTCAGATGTGAAATCTATGAATCGCAAATGATCTTGAACTTGCACACAAACGAATGGTTTCAGCTCTCTGCCTTGTAAACGACTCCTAATTAACATCATTAACATGTAAAAGATCACAGTCATCATACAAATTATTTAATTTAGAACAGCAAGCTGCAAAACAGCTTAGATTTCCAAAAACCTGCAGTACTCCGACAAGAAAAAGTGCATGCGTCTGCTCAGACCCTGACGTGATGCTAAACACATCAAAGACAGTTTTTACAAATATGAGCGCAGATGAAATCTGAGCGTACGCATGCTTTATAAATGAGGCCCTCTATCCATAATGCTTTGAGATGCATGATAAATCAGTAACAGTAAGATGTTATAGTCTCTCCTTTTCTTTTTGTGACATTTATACTGCAGCTGAACTTCTGTCAGTGAAATAACATGAATCAGAATAAATGTGTGTAATAAATCCTCATATAGACAGTGAGATCAGTGTTTGTGTGTGTGTGCATGAGTCCTGCTGAGTGACCATGTGTTTCTGTGCTTTTCTGAACACCTGTGTGTGTTGATTGAAATCAGTCATTTAGTTTTTACACTTTTTCTCAATTGCTAACTAACAATTCATTAAAACTATTTTCTCACAGCTATAAAATCAATCTCAAAACACCAACTTTTACAAACCTTAAACTTCCAGGTCAAAATCTTTTAGTCAAAAATATTTTAGTCAAAATCCTTTTCTCTTTTGTCAGAATGAAATTTTGGCCTCAGCTGACATACAAACCTGACAAATACACATACTACTGCACTGCCTAGAGAACACTAGCAAGATCAACCCAAAACACTGACTTTGCAAGTCAGTGTCTATTACAGTATACAGCATAACTGGAGTGCAGATACAGTGAAATTCAGCAATAGGCTTTTAGAAAAAATTGCTTTCGTTACACTGCTGTAGAGATCTTTACAGATGAAAAGCACTAAAAAGTTTAAATGCCAAAGAACTTTAAATGCCAATCATCTTTCAACAAATGTTTCTTTGTGAGCTCTCCTTGACACTGTGCCTCGTTTACATAACAAAATCCTCAGACCAATCTTTGACACTATATGGGATGCCATTAAAAATAAACTATCCACTTGTTCCTTACGCTGGGACCCTTCTGATATCTCTACAAAGATGTGAACAAGTTGTTTAAACCAAACACGTCAAAGCAAATGTTCTTTCACTCCATTTGTCCTATTGACAACAGACACAAGTGTGTGGACTGTGTCAGAAAGTGAACGCGCATCTATATACTGCATCCATTGTAGACACAGAAATGCTTAGGACATTTACAATGTAAGAATGTACAGGCATACTTAAGATATAAAAACGCTGACTTGTTAGGTGATGTTTTCTCATTAAAATCGTACGATTTCCTATTAATTCAATAGAATGAATGGGAATACTGGGGAATACCAATATGGCGGCTTCACTTTTATGACGTCATGAGTAATCCAGTTCTCTTTTATAGATCAGTGGTTCTACCATATTTGTAACAAGGAGATGAATTTACAGCTTTAGCTATATGGAGTATACACAAGATTAAATAATGATTTGAGATATCATAATTCTGCTGCAGAATTTCAATGCCATTAACATCAACTCCATGTGATAGTTTTTATCTAAAGTATAATTTCGACAATGAGTAGGCCCTGACACATGTTACTTAACCCCAGTAGAGTTGAGAATGTCTATAAATGCTTATATTTTTCATTATCAACATGGATATTACAATCACCAACAATTAAGATTTTATCTGCAGCCAGCACTAACTCAAATAGAAAATCAGCAAACTCTTTAATAAAGTCTGTATGGTGCCCTGGTGGCCTTCATACAGTAGCCAGTATATACATCACAGGGGATTTATCAATACCGCTTACCACTCTAGACAACGTGATATGAAGCACCATTACTTCAAACGAATTATACTTGAAACCAGACCTTAAGATATATTGAAAATATTACTATAAGTTGTCACAACACCTCCCCCTTTACCTTTTGGAAGCGGCTTATGTTTATAACAGTTCACTTGGGGGGTAGATTCATTTAAAATAATGTAATCATCTGGTTTTAGCCAGATTTTTGTCAAACAGTGCACATTTAAGTTGTGATCTGTGATCATATCATTTACAAAAAGTGCTTTCGTAGAAAGGGATCTACTATTCATCAAGCCAAGCTTTATAATTTGTTCATCTGTATTGTATATCTTTTTTTATTTCTTGAACATCAATTAAATTGTTACCTTTAAATTTTTTAGGACATTTTTTTTGTATTTGCTAATTCGAGGAACAGATAAAGTATATCTATAGTATGATATCTAGGTAAAAGATTCTCTATGTGCTGAATATTAACTGACTTTTGTGATGTGAGGTGGCTAGCAGACGGTCGGTTTAGCCCAGGGTTATGGGTGGGGTATGGATGGGAATATGCATGGAAATGATATTGAGATTCATTCAAGCCTTTTTTTCATTCATACTCAAAGCCAGAGGGTGCTCTCTTGCAGAAAGTCCAAAATGAACTCAAAGAAGTAGTAGGCTAGTTTGACATGCCAGGAAATTCCTAATATGGACAAAGGCAGCCCGCAATCACTGTAACTCAGCTGAATAACAAGCATAAACCTTAACTGATGAAACGTGAAGGCAATAAACAATTGTGACAATAAATGGTTTATGTGTGTTTTTCAAGTCTTCTCTGGGTAATAAATTAAGTATATGAAGGATACAGTGCTAACTGACATAGCATTTATTACAGTACAGAAGCTATAAAATATATTTTCTGCTTTATTCTGTGATAAAAATGGAAAAAGTGCTTGTAGTATATAAACCAATCATAATCATAAAATTGTCACCAGGAAAATATATATAATACAAAAATAGTATAGAATACAAATTATTGGTTATTGTCCAGCAGTGTATTTTATTTTTAGCCAATTTAAAGTAAGAGATAAGACGTTTTTTTTTCCCAATTATTATTATTATTATTATTATTATTATTATTATTATTACTACTACATTTGACATTATGTCCCCCTCACTTCTGAAATGAATGCTAAGCCCCTGTGGGCCTGCCCTGTAACATGACTAAATATAAAAGTTTAGCTAAATCCCATGTTATCTTCATTTTAAGCATCAAATAGGTTTTGTGGCTCCACTTGAATTTTATTTGTCGGAAAAGGGGCCAAAATTGCTCTTTTGATGTTGAAGGTTGCAGACCCCTGGTTTAGCCAGTCTGTCTGCTTCCTGACCTGGGCCCCAGTTAGTCAAGTACAAACTCTAAGACTATGTGCCATATTTCTACAAAGAAGAGCAGCACCACCCCAGGAGGGATGGAGACCATCTCTTTACCACAGGTCATGTCTGCCCCAAAAACTCATCCAATTGTCTATGAAACCTATGTTATTCTGCGGGCATGACTTTGACATCCAGACATTGAGTGACGACAGTCTGCTATGTATCTCATCACCACGGTAAGCAGGGAGGGGACTCATTTATAAACAGTGCGTATGCACAAAATAGGCATAAAAAATTATAGGGGAGAGTGGTGTAAGATGAGCCACTTTGTACTTATGTGGTCCTCAAGATAAGGGAAAATGACACAGAAGTACAATCAAAGTAAAGTAACTTCAGGATGTTTCCTATAATTGTAAATTATTAGAATGTATCTATGACAAAGGGTTCTAAAAATATGGCTTAAAAAAAGTGTTCCTGTGTAAACTGACCATCTGACTGAATCTGGTACAAACCCATGTTAAATTCGAAAGATAAGTTACCTCTTTTAAAAACAAATTTAATAATCAAATTTCCTTTTTCAAACAGTTTTATTTCGTTTCTTAAAGCTAATGTAAACAACATAAAACCAACCAAATATTTATCTTCTATCTTTAATTGTTTGCATTTCTGAAACAATATGTTTAACTCCAAAGTTGTAATCTTCCCACAGACAGACTAAAAATAATCATCTAAAGCCTGCACATAAAAAAAGAGAGCAAATTCTTAAGTTTACATTACAATTCAATATTTTTGTCACAACAGTAAAGACAATATCAAAACTACTCAACATATATAAACCTCAGACTTCCAGGTAAAAAAAAAAAACAGTAAAAAAAAATCTTGTTTATCAGAACCAAAGAGATTGCCCAGGGGACTGGTTTTTATTGATGGATTTGAAAGATGCATCATTTCATGTCCAGAAAGTCCCCATCACAGACCGTTCTTGAAATTCACATCCAAGGAGGTGGCTTACCAGTATGCAGTTCTTCCACTCTGTCTGTCCATGACTCCACACACTTTTATAAAGTTTATGGACGTGGCCCACTTCCCTCTGAGACAGAAGGGAATGCGTGTCATGAACTACCTTGATGACTGGCTAATATTAGCCTGGTCAGAGCACGAGCTCTGTGCCCACACGAATCTTCTCCTTACTCATTTAGAGCACCCTGGGTACAGAGCCAAGAGCTTCCTTTCTCCCAGCCAGTGAATTGCTTTGCTGGGGATAGTTCTTGACTCGGCCAGACATGGGCCTGGTTTGCACTGAAACACTCACTGAAAATTCAGCAGCATCATTTAAAGTAGGAGTTTTACTTCCCATTAGAGTTTTCCAGAGAATGCTGGGCCTGATGGCGGCCGCCTCCTCTGTGGTTCTGTTGGCCCTGCTTCATGCAAAATGGTAAGGCACCTCCTCTTGAGGGCCCAATGCAACCTGTACTTCTTGAAGGCAATGGATGTGCCAGGAAAATTGAACCAGGGGACATGTTGTCCCAAGGCAGTGTGTCTTCAGGAGAACGGAGATGTCCTTCTATGCTCAAACTGTATGTGGCAGCCATTGCAGTGAATCACACTATCTTGACTGGCCTGTCTGTAGGGAAAACCAAAAGAGTAATTAAGTTCCTGAGGAGAGACTGAAAGGTCCTCAGGGCCTCCATTTGAGCCCCTTTAGTCAGCCGACTTACGGCTCCTTCTCCATAATACTGCCCTCCTGCTGGCTTTAGTGTCGGTCAAACAAGTGGGTGACCTGCAGGTGCTCTCAGTGAGCTTGAGTTTGGACCTAAAAACTGCAAAGTCATCCTTAAGCCAAGACACGTTTATGTGCCTAAAGTGCTCGACTTCATTCAAACCACAGGTCATTACACTTTTAACTCTTCCCTTCTTGGAGGATGAGCTGGGTGTTAATTTACTGTGCCCGGTCCAGGCCCTTGGGATATGTACAGCCCTCTAACCAGTATCAGCAATCAGAGCATCTCTTTGTGTGCTTCGGAGGCCGTTCTAAAAGGCTGCCATTAATGGAGCAGAAACTATGCCATTATATAACAGACACCATAGCATTGTCTTACACCTCAGTGGGCTCACAGCGCCCCATTGAAGTCAGGGCCCACTTCACCAGGGGAATGGCCTCCTCCTGGACTTGGTCCAGCTGAGTTTCCATTGGAGATATCTGTTCGGCAGCTGGCTGGTCTTCGCTGTCTACCTTTGGCTAGGTTTTATAACATTGGCCCATGTTACCCTAAGGGCCTTCAGGGCACGTACTGGGGTTGGATTCACAGGATAGCTTTTATTTTGCACTTATAGCACAACATTATTGGATATCATTCCCCAAAGCATGATCCATGCAATGTGAGAGAATCAAGGAAATGCACTGATTACTAACATAACCTTGGTTGCTTGAGGTAACAGCAATCAAAGCATTATGTCCATGCTATATTGCTGCATGCGAGTCAACGCTGTCACTTATCAGTCAAAAGATTTTGATGAAATGGCACTCAACATTGACTTATAGGCAGTCAGGTTGAAATACCATTTGATCATGCAGTTAAATGAACAACAACAGATCAGGCTTTAGTATTCAGAGAAAACAGAGTTTCCCCAAAAGTATGATTCAGTGAACAGTATTGAACGGGATCCGAGGTTCTGTTAGTAATTGGAGCATTTATGAGGACACTTCCCAAATGGCTTGGAAAACATTCTAAACTATAATTTTTGAAAATCAAAAAATGCAGAGAGTTTTGTGTGAGGAGTAGGATTAAGTGTAGGGTTAGGGTATGGGGATAGAAAATAAAGTTTGTACGATATAAAAACAATTACGCCTTTGGAATGAACCCATAAAATATACAAACCCAATATGTGTGTTAGTGTGATAGGAATGAGAAATGAGGAACCTGCTTCACATATTCACAGACAAACCTGTTTTGCACACGTCTCTCAAACACAGAACCAGGAAACACATGATTTCAGGGAAAGAGAAACTGAAGTATAGTTGAGCTGTTGTGTGTTTGTGTCTCTGTATTCTTGCAGTAAAAGTTTTCTCAGGATGAGTTCTTGTGTCCAGTGTGTCTGGATCTCCTGAAGGATCCAGTGGCCATTCCCTGTGGACACAGTTACTGTAAGAGCTGTATTACAGACTGCTGGGATCAGGAGGATCAGAAGAGAGTCTACAGCTGTCCTCAGTGCAGACAGACCTTCAGTCCAAGACCTGCTTTAGCTAGAAACACCATGCTGGCTGAAGTGGTGGAGAAACTGAAGAAGACCAGACTCTCTGCTGACTGTGACGCTGGAGCTGGAGATGTGCAGTGTGACGTCTGTACTGGAAGAAAATACAAAGCTGTCAAGTCCTGTCTGATGTGTCAGGAATCTTACTGTCAGAATCACCTCGAACAACATGAGAGTTGGTTTAAAGGAAAGAGACACAATCTGACTGAAGCCACTGGACGACTGCAGGAGATGATCTGCCAGAAACATGAGAAGATCCTCGAGGTTTTCTGTCGCACTGATCAGAAATGTATATGTATGTTGTGTACGATTATTGAACATAAAAACCACGACATTGTACCAGCTGCAGACCAGAGGACAGAGAAACAGGTATTTAAAACTAGAGATCAAGTTAATACTCAGTGTAGTGATCCAATAGTCAGTTTATTTTCTGTTGAAACGCAGCGCAATTACACAGAACACAAAAAAGAGTGTGACACTCTATGTCTGTGTCACTTTCACTTTTATAATACTTACACTCAGGGCCAGCGCGTGCCTATAGGCGAACTAGGCGAACGCAAAATACGTTAATGTATATTCAAATATGTCAAAACGAATAAAATTATCTTGTCATGAGTACAAAAGACGACGGCTTTTAAAAGAGCAAGCACTGGAGAAACAAAGAGGCTCCTTTTTGAAATTCATCGCCTCTGGAAGTCAAGAGGACAGCATAGTAAAAATAAGCAGCGACCATGCTAATGACAGCGAATGTGTGGACGTTGGTAGTAATGTCCTGGAGGAGGCAGAGTGGCAGACAGCTTAGCCATAACTAGCTCGTCTGATGAGGGACAGACGGAACAGCAGGGAGAAATATTACCCTCAGAAGGTGAGGAAATATGTCACGATCCCGGCAAATGGCCAGCAGTAATAAATCCTGGACTTAAAGACACTTTGGTACAGGGAGGGCCACATCAAACCAAAGGAATTATTTTCCCAAAAGACAGTTGGAACAGGAGATTTTCAGAGGCTCATTACAGTCGCACATTAGCTAACGGGGAGAAACTTGACAGACCATGGCTGGTTTATTCGATTAGCAAGGACGCAACGTTTTGCTTTTGTTGTAAACTTTTTTGTGAAAGCGAGAGAAAGTCTGCTCTGGCTAAAGACGGTGTCTTAGTGTAATTTTATAGATAAAGAAAATATTAATAATTTGTTTACATGCATCTTAAGGATACCTAATTGTGAGTGTGAGGTGGGGGCGGCACGATCGTGCTCTGCCTAGAGCGGCATTTGAGCTTTCGCCGGCCCTGCTTACACTTGTAGTAATTCATGTATAATGATTGTAACTGATCATCACTTCTGGAGTTTGAATCTACAGTCATTAGTTATCAGCTCCACTTTTACTGGATTCATCTGTTCATGATGATTTAGTGCCAGTAGTTTTCTGTGAGATTCACTATCATCTGTTTGTCCTGCAGAAGCAGCTGAAGGAGACGCAGAAGACGCTCCAGCAGAGAATCCAGCAGAGAGAGAAAGATCTTCAGCAGCTGAGAGAGACTGTGGAGTCTCATAAGGTGAGTCTGGAGAAGAAGAGAAGTTTGTCTCCGTCTCAGTTCAGACTCACTGAAGCTGAATCACTGTGTGTCCTAACAGCGCTCTGCACAGACAGCAGTGGAGGACAGTGAGAGGATCTTTACTGAGCTCATCCGCTCCATTGAGAGAAGCCGCTCTGAGCTGATACGACTGATCAGAGATCAGGAAAAGACTGCAGTGAGTCGAGCTGAAGAACGACTGGAGCGACTGGAGCAGGAGATCAATGATCTGAGGAGGAGAGACGCTGAGCTGGAGCAGCTTTCACACACACAGGATCACATCCAGTTCCTGCAGGTAACACAGATCTAGAAGAACAGGGTGAGAGTGGACTTGAGCAGATCCTGCTGTGACAGAGACTCACAGAGAAACACTTCATGAGTGTCTTACTATATATAAATCATTCAGACTCTCATCTGATCATCTTCTTCTGATAGAGACGCTGCTTACAAATGGCTTTCTGTTCTGGAAATCTCTCAGGAATCATTTCTCTAATCTCTTTCTTCTGGAAGATATATTTAGCTGTCAAACACCTCTAGCGCCAAAAACAGTTAGTACTGATTCTGAGTAACGTTCATCAAAATTGTATCAGGTGATCCTCTAATCTGATAAAACTTATGATTTTTATTTGCCTGTAACACATTGATGAATTTGACCATGAAGACCCCGAACATGAAATCAGGCTTTACATTAGCAATGCTTCAGTGTATTGAAACCAAACCAAACCTGAGCGTGTCTTAAGGGTCCTTGTGAAGTTTCAGTGTCATTAAATGCTCTAAAGTTATAAATAATGGTCAATCTAATCAGCCTTTGAGCTGTTTTTCCTGAGAAAATCTACTCAACCCTACAATGAGACTCTTGAGCTGTTAGATGGACATTTATGTTCTCAGCAGATGTTTTATCATCTAAACTATTTCCTATAAAGTTCACATATAGTGTAAGTGTCAAATACTAGAATCTGTAGCTCTAATGTGATGTAATGATTGTTTTGATTTCTGTTTTCTGTAGAGTTTCCAGTCTCTCTCAGCACCTCCTGAATCTACAGACGTAAATGATGATCTCTTCAGTTCTCTCGTCTCTTCTGATGCTCTTGTGGCAGATTAGTCAGATCCTCCCTGTAGTGACGTCATGTTATTGGTAGCCTATCTTCCCGCAGGGAGGTGTGTATAAATGGCTGTTTGGTGCGGGCCGGATGTGCGTCATCTGTTCTGTGCCTGCGCTCTTCCTGTTTACCGGCATTCAACAGAGGTCTGTGGTTAAAACACAGCCGTTTGGGCATTTTAACACCGCTTGTGTCATTTTGTGGGGCTTTGCGTACACTGGAGAGTCTATTGTAAACAACCGTTACGTGCGGTCTGGCTCGTTACACTGCCTAGTCCCAGGTACGTAAGATTTAGTATATTGCCAGAGGTTTTAGGTGATGTGGTGTGGGGGTCAGCTATGTTTATCTTTACCGCAGCATTCCCGTGTGTTTACCGTTTGAGTGGGGACATCCAATATATGCTGTTTGGCATCTACTTCATTTCTATCCCGTGGATACTGACGTCAGCTCTGCTTTCTGGTGTGGCAAACGGCTGCGTTATTTGGTATGTGTGTTTATATTTCCGATTGCTGTTCATAAACTATAACTAGTTTACTAATCGTCTTCTTATCTGTTAGGGGCTAAGACTGTGCGTGCTGCATTTCCCTACTACATATAGAAGCACGCTGCTGTTTTGTTCCTGCTGGATTTGCTTTCGTTTCTTTTCTGTATATTTTTGTTGTGTGTTTTCATCATTTTGTCCTGGGTGATTTAGCGCGGCCCGATTTTGGAGTTGTTGGTTAAAACCTGCTCCTACTGTGACTGTATTTTAAAGATCTTTTCCTCGTACGTTGGGAAATAACGAGTTCAAGGGCCGCGCTCATTCAGATATTTATTTCTTCATTTTCCCTTTGTGGTGTTTCTCATTTTGGACTGGTTCAGAATGCTGAGATTTTCTCTTGGACATTGTTGTCTTTAAATTTATTTTCTTTTTCCTTTTGTGGTATTATCTAGCTGTTTAAGCTAGAATTTATTTCTTTTCTTTATGTTGGAAGGGTTTCTTTTGCTCCCCTGCATTTAATAAGTTTTTATTGATTAATTTCTATTGATTTGATTTATTCTGTTTTGTATTACAATTACAGGAGCTGTGTGTCCGACGGCAGTGAGGCTTTCCTTCACCGTGTGCTGTGTTATGCTGTGTGAGCACCACTGATAAAATCACGGGTATTGGAGTGAGTGTGTGTGTGTGTGTGTGCACTTAGTGTGATTCTCCTCTTTTGCTCCCTCTCTTAGCCCATTTGATGCCAATAGGCTACAGCTCCGAAGTAAATGTGAATCCTTATTGTGGATTGTGATTTCCAGCTTAGTAATTGGCTGGGTGACTATTATTCCTGCATTTTAAACTTTTGTACTAATAAACAAACTCTATTTTGCTACCCACGTCTCTTGCTCATTTTATTCAGTGGAATGAACCTGGGTTCCTTATAACATTTTAAGTGAACTGTGATTCCCTGGTATAGTCCCAGGGTGGCGTAGTCTATTGTATATCTCTTGAGTGTTGAATATTGCTGCAAAAAGACCACTTTGCCACATTTTGGCGTAGTCGGCAGGGTCCACTAAATTGAACAGAGACGTGGGTGAAGATTTCTTTGCCAGCTGGTATTGCCATTATTTGCTTTTCTTTTTATTTCACAGGAACAAGACAGCAGCGTAGACTCTTTGAAGGGTCTCTTTGGCTACCTCCCCTGATTGTGTTTCAGGTCCAAATTTTCTTTCTGCCCCGCCTTGCTTGGTGGTAAGTGTTTTACTAAAAGTTAGCTATGGCAGAAGAATTACAAGAACTTCAGGATCTTGTGGCCCAATTAAGAGCTGATAATGAGAGACTTAGACAAGAACAGACTCAAATTGTTATTCCAGGTCCCAGTACAGCTCCTATTTCTACCACCTTACCCTCTGGTGCACAGCAATCTGCTGGTGCAAGTGCCCCATCTACTGAGCGATTTGTGTTTGTTCCCCGAGATAGGAAGTGCCCAAAATTTAGCGGGAGACCCGGTATTACCATAAATGAATGGGTAGAGGAGGCCCAAGCCTGTATGCGGGTTCGCCATTTGTCTAGAGCTGATCAAGCATTCTTTCTTTTTGATCATTTAGAGGGAGAAGCTCGGGATGAGATCAGGTATCGGTCTGAGACAGAGAGGGGGGATCCAGATAAGATAATTCGGGCCTTAAAGGAATTGTATGGGTGTTCTTTGTCATATGTAGCATTGCAACAGGCATTTTTTTCCAGGAGGCAGCAGGAAGGAGAAACACTTTTAGAGTTCTCTATTGCATTGATGGGCCTCTTGGAGGGGGTAAAACAGCAGTCGCCGCATGCCATACCAAATGCAGAAGCTTTATTGCGTGACCAGTTTGTCGAGCACGTGCTCGATATTGGTCTTCGTCGGGAACTAAAACAATTAGTCCGCCGTGACCCTACCTCTTCCCTCTTAGATGTTCGTAGCGAGGCAATGCGCTGGGAGCGGGAGGGAATGCCTGGGGGTGCGAGAGGGCGAAGTCAGTCTGTACCAGTGGCCTATGGGGCCCAGTATGCCATACAGGGGGAGTCGCAGGTAGTTCGGTTGAGCTCCCCTCCCAAGTCGGAGCTAGCAGAGTTACGGGAAATGTTGAAGTTACAACAAGAACAGTTAAACCAACTTACCCAAGGGTTGGCTCGCTTGCAGGTCCCTAATTCATATAGCCGGTCCCCACGTCACAGTAATATAGTATGTCGGAGGTGCCAACGGTCTGGCCATTTTGCCCGAGAGTGTGATGGAGAACGTGTTCTCCCTCACGCTCCAGCAGTGGGTACATCTTCGACTGGGTCTAGGCAGTTTCGATCTTCACAGCCGTCGGAAAACTAATCCCCACCGGGCTGCGGAGTCACAGCGCGGATGGGGAGTCATTTGACTCAAATGTTGTAAACCGTCTAAATTCTGTCTCTCGTTTGGTGTCCTCCTGTCCTCATCTTAATGTGCTCATCGGTGGTGTTCAAGTGCCATGTTTAGTGGATACCGGTTCCATGGTGTCCACGATCACCGAGAGTTGCTTTCACCAGTATTTTGAACCATGGGGGCAGGAGCGTCTTAGGTCGTGTCAATGGTTGCAACTTACCGCTGCGAATGGTCTTGCGATTCCTTATATCGGGTATATGGAGCTCGATGTCGAACTTTGTGGTAAAGTAGTACCGGAGTGTGGAGTGCTGGTTGTCCGAGATCCTCCTGGTGGCGCCGGTGGACATGTCCCGGGTGTTTTGGGGATGAATGTCCTTGGCCGGTGCTACCAGGAACTTTTTGGACAACATGGTACATCCCTTTTTGACTTACCGGTGGTGTCACAGGCCCCTAGCTCCGTCACAAAGGCATTACAACATTGTAGTAAGGTTAGTGTCCAGACCTCTGTTGATCGTGTTGGGGGGGTTAGGGTGCGGGGGCGGGGCGTGTGTCACATTCCAGGTGGTACCATGAAGCTGGTAGCGGCAACCTGCTCAGAACATTATGCTTCCGGTCCCGTGCTGTTTGAGCCTCCAGATTCAGGCTTACCTGCTGGTTTGTTGGCCTCCCCCGCACTGGTTCAAGTGACCCGGGGCACGGTGTATATCCCGGTTGTGAATGTGGGTACCACTGAGGTGATTCTTTACCCCAGGACGTCTTTGGGCACATTGAGTGGTGTCTTTGTCATTAGTTTGCCAGAAGGTATTACTGAAGTAAGGTCCTTAACTGCTACTGTAGGCTCCCATAGTTCCTTGGTCCCCTCTACTGTGGAGGACCAGATTGATGCCATAGATTTGTCAGTTTTGGCTGGGGAAGAGCAAAGCCGGGTCCGGGCTTTGCTTCACAAGTACAAATTTGTGTTTTCAGCCCATGAGGGTGATCTGGGGTGCACTAACCTCTTGTCCCATGATATTCCGCTTCTGGACGATACCCCTGTCAGGCAACGGTACAGGCGTATACCACCTTCGGAATATGAGGTAGTAAAGTCCCACATTAATCAACTTCTTGAGGCACAGGTTATCAGGGAAAGCTGCAGCCCCTATGCGTCTCCCATTGTTTTAGTTAAGAAAAAAGACGGTAGTCTACGAATGTGCGTAGACTATCGTCAACTTAATTCTAAAACTAGGAAGGATGCCTTCCCTTTGCCCCGTATTGAGGAGTCCCTTGATGCCCTGACTGGTGCCCGCTGGTTCTCCACTATGGATTTAGCCAGCGGGTACAATCAGGTACCTGTCACTGAAGTTGACCGGCCTAAGACTGCTTTCTGTACCCCATTTGGCCTATTCGAGTGGAACAGGATGCCATTTGGTCTCTGTAACGCTCCCAGTACCTTCCAACGTCTGATGGAGAGGTTGTTTGGTGACCAACAATGCCAATCTTTGCTCTTGTATCTAGATGACATTGTGGTGTTCTCTTCCTCGGTGGCTCAACATCTGGAGCGTCTGGAAGTGGTCTTGGGTCGGTTAGGGGCTGAAGGACTAAAAGCCAAGTTAGGAAAGTGTGCCTTCTTTCAACGTGAGGTAAAGTATTTAGGGCATGTGGTGTCGTCTCAAGGTGTGTCCACAGACCCAAGTAAAATTGAAGTGGTAGCTCAGTGGCGCACTCCTACAAGTCTGTCCGAGTTGCGTTCGTTCCTGGGTTTTGCCAGTTATTACCGCCGTTTTGTGGAGGGGTTTGCCAGGTTGGCGGCCCCTCTGCATAAATTGGTGGCCGAACTGGCAGGTGGCAAGACAAAGAAACGTAGAGAGGTGAGTTTTAACGGTGCCTGGGGTGAGAATTGTCAGGATAGTTTTGAAGCCTTAAAGAGGAAACTCACCTCTGCCCCTGTGCTTGCCTACGCAGATTTTACTTTGCCATTTATTCTGGAGGTTGACGCTAGTTTCAGTGGTCTTGGGGCAGTTCTTTCCCAAGAACAGGGAGGAACCGTGCGGCCAATTGCATATGCCAGCCGCAGTCTTAGGCCCACTGAGCGCAATATGAACAACTATAGCTCTATGAAATTAGAGTTTTTGGCGCTCAAGTGGGCCATGGCTGAAAAGTTCCGTGAATATTTGTTGGGGCACAAATGTGTTGTTTTCACCGACAACAATCCCCTTAGCCATCTATCATCGGCAAAGCTTGGGGCGACTGAACAGCGTTGGGCAGCACAACTTGCAGCTTTTGATTTTGAGGTGAGGTATCGATCAGGCAGATGTAATAGAAACGCAGATGCTCTGTCGAGGCAGCACCCACTCGACTCTAGCATGTTAGGGGACTTGCTTCCAAGCACTGCAGTTCCTCGTGCTGTACAGCAGGGGGCTGGTACGCAGGTAGCTGTTCAAGCCACTCAAGCGGTGATCACAGCCCTGCCCAGTTATACCACTGCAGAATTGAGCTCTTTGCAACAGGCAGACCCTGTGATTAATGAAATTTTGCCCTTTTGGAAACGAAAGGTGTTCCCTAGAGCGGAAGAACGCAAACGGTTGTCTAGGCTGGGATTGATCCTGCTTCGTCAGTGGGATCGGTTCATTGAGAGAGAGGGTGTATTGTATCGACGAGTGTTCCGCTCTGATGGGGGTGAGGAGTGTGTTCAATTGATTTTACCCACTACCTTAAAATCTGAGGTTTTGAGGCAGCTTCATCAGGAGCATGGGCACCAGGGGAATGAGCGTACCACTGAGTTGGTACAGCAGCGGTGCTATTGGCCTGGAATGTCCTCAGAAGTGGCACGATGGTGCCAGGAGTGTGAAAGGTGCCAAGTTGCTAAGCATGGGGGTCCCACTGCCCGTAGTTTTATGGGCCATTTGTTGGCATCAAGACCTAACGAGATCGTAGCCATTGACTTTACTGTGCTTGAACCCTCTCGTTCAGGAGTTGAAAATGTCATCGTGATGACTGATGTCTTCACGAAGTACACCATGGCTATCCCCACACGGGACCAACGGGCGGAGACTGTGGCCCAGGTTCTTGTGGCCGAGTGGTTTTACAAGTTTGGGGTCCCTGGTCGGATTCATTCCGATCAGGGCCGTAACTTTGAATCCTCTCTCATCCAGCAGCTCTGTCAGTTGTACAAGGTCGAGAAGTCTCGCACTACTCCTTACCATCCGGCTGGTAATGGCCAATGCGAGCGCTTCAATAGGACGTTGCATAATCTCCTCCGTACATTGCCTGTTTCTCGGAAGAGGGACTGGGTGTCTTGCCTTCCACAAGTACTTTTCTGTTATAACACCACCCCGCATCAGACCACTGGTGAGTCTCCATACTTCCTAATGTTTGGGCAAGAACCACGGCTCCCAGTTGACTTTTTGTTGGGCAGAGTCCAGGAGGTGGGGGTAGGTAATGTTCATGAGTGGGTTGTGGAACATCAAACTAGGCTCCATGTGGCCTTTGAAGGGGCACGTGATCGGCTAAGGGTGGCCGCGGAGAGACGTAAAACACATCATGATCAGAATGTGCGGTGTGTGTCACTTGAGGAGGGCCAGTTGGTTTACCTCCGTGAGTGTGGCATGAGAGGTCGCCATAAGATTCAAGACTTGTGGAGCCCAGTTGTGTATAAAGTAGTGAAGGCACCTGTTGAAGGGGGTTCAGTATATACAATTGCACCGGTTGATGAGTTGGGTAAGGTAAGGCATGTTCATCGCTCTTTGTTGAAGGCTAAGATTTTAGGGGACCGTCCAGTTTCGAGCCCTCAGGATAGGCCTTTGGTGGAGGGGGCGCTGCCTTTAGAGGATGAGCCAGACGAGGGCGATTTGCTACTGTTCGTCCCTGAAACCCCCCAGGCTCAGAGTCCGGCTGTTAGTAATTTAGTCCCTGCAGCTGTCCAAGCTCCCTTGGATATCTTGGACCCTTGCCCCCCTGTGACGGTACCTGGGATACCAGTAGCCCAAGGACAACACCGTTCTGGAGAAATGGGTCTCGCTCCGGGATCTGTTACTGTGTCTGTAGGCCCACCAGGCACTGAGGTAATGGCTTTGCGGAGATCAACGAGACCCAGAGCAGGCCAGCACTCCAATGTCCATCACCTGCCACGGTCAGTGGAGGTGCCTGGTGAGGCTGTGCCCCTAGGTGGGTCTGTCTCTAGTGGGATCTCTGTCATTTACAGGCCTTGGAATTGATAAGTAGGGTTGCCGTATTCTATCGTCGGGGCGACGATACAAAAAGTAGGGGTAGATTGTGGCAGATTAGTCAGATCCTCCCTGTAGTGACGTCATGTTATTGGTAGCCTATCTTCCCGCAGGGAGGTGTGTATAAATGGCTGTTTGGTGCGGGCCGGATGTGCGTCATCTGTTCTGTGCCTGCGCTCTTCCTGTTTACCGGCATTCAACAGAGGTCTGTGGTTAAAACACAGCCGTTTGGGCATTTTAACACCGCTTGTGTCATTTTGTGGGGCTTTGCGTACACTGGAGAGTCTATTGTAAACAACCGTTACGTGCGGTCTGGCTCGTTACACTGCCTAGTCCCAGGTACGTAAGATTTAGTATATTGCCAGAGGTTTTAGGTGATGTGGTGTGGGGGTCAGCTATGTTTATCTTTACCGCAGCATTCCCGTGTGTTTACCGTTTGAGTGGGGACATCCAATATATGCTGTTTGGCATCTACTTCATTTCTATCCCGTGGATACTGACGTCAGCTCTGCTTTCTGGTGTGGCAAACGGCTGCGTTATTTGGTATGTGTGTTTATATTTCCGATTGCTGTTCATAAACTATAACTAGTTTACTAATCGTCTTCTTATCTGTTAGGGGCTAAGACTGTGCGTGCTGCATTTCCCTACTACATATAGAAGCACGCTGCTGTTTTGTTCCTGCTGGATTTGCTTTCGTTTCTTTTCTGTATATTTTTGTTGTGTGTTTTCATCATTTTGTCCTGGGTGATTTAGCGCGGCCCGATTTTGGAGTTGTTGGTTAAAACCTGCTCCTACTGTGACTGTATTTTAAAGATCTTTTCCTCGTACGTTGGGAAATAACGAGTTCAAGGGCCGCGCTCATTCAGATATTTATTTCTTCATTTTCCCTTTGTGGTGTTTCTCATTTTGGACTGGTTCAGAATGCTGAGATTTTCTCTTGGACATTGTTGTCTTTAAATTTATTTTCTTTTTCCTTTTGTGGTATTATCTAGCTGTTTAAGCTAGAATTTATTTCTTTTCTTTATGTTGGAAGGGTTTCTTTTGCTCCCCTGCATTTAATAAGTTTTTATTGATTAATTTCTATTGATTTGATTTATTCTGTTTTGTATTACAATTACAGGAGCTGTGTGTCCGACGGCAGTGAGGCTTTCCTTCACCGTGTGCTGTGTTATGCTGTGTGAGCACCACTGATAAAATCACGGGTATTGGAGTGAGTGTGTGTGTGTGTGTGTGCACTTAGTGTGATTCTCCTCTTTTGCTCCCTCTCTTAGCCCATTTGATGCCAATAGGCTACAGCTCCGAAGTAAATGTGAATCCTTATTGTGGATTGTGATTTCCAGCTTAGTAATTGGCTGGGTGACTATTATTCCTGCATTTTAAACTTTTGTACTAATAAACAAACTCTATTTTGCTACCCACGTCTCTTGCTCATTTTATTCAGTGGAATGAACCTGGGTTCCTTATAACATTTTAAGTGAACTGTGATTCCCTGGTATAGTCCCAGGGTGGCGTAGTCTATTGTATATCTCTTGAGTGTTGAATATTGCTGCAAAAAGACCACTTTGCCACACTCTGAAAGAATCTGTCCATCAGCTGAGACACAAACTGGAGGATTTCTGCAAAGAGCAGCTCAAGAAGATCTCAGACAGAGGTAAAGTCCTGGAGATTCATCTGCTCTCAGAAACCAGTCCATCATCATCTCATATCATGGAGAACATCATATTAGAAATGTGTTAGGAATGGATGCAGGATCATGAGAATCACACTGTTCATGTCTGTTGATTTCCACAGTCACATTCACCAACATTGTTCCCAGAACCAGGAACAACTTCCTACAATGTAAGTCAGTAAGAAAACAAGAAAACAAGCAGAAAAACTCACTTAGTGTGTATAAATGATGATGGAAATTATGATTTGCACAGATATCTGGTCATCTGGGGCCAGATTCAGAGAAATCCTCTTAAGAAATATTAATTTCTTACGATTTTTAAATGTCTTAGTACAAATTCCAATAAGTTCTTAAGTGCAGTTCTTGAAAAAAAAAAAAAAAAAAAAAAAATATTTAAAAGTTCTCAAATATGTTTTATAAGAACATTTTTTTTAAGAAGAACATGACAGTCTTTATCTGCTTGAATAAATGGCTTTTTTTTCTGAAGACTGACTGCTTAACTTGCAGATTAACGTAATAATCATAATAATGATAATCATAAGCATGCACAACATTTCTGTCGCTACCAGCTTGAGGTGAGCACAGCTTCGCATTTTTAATGCATTGTGTTTTTGAACAGTTACTTTTAAAAATCCTGTTTCAAGATGCAGCAATCTATAGAGGGCCAAACGTGCAAAAAAAATAATAATAAATAAAAATATAGAGCGATAAATGTAATATAAATGTAATAACAGGAAAATAAATAAAGTAACAAATGATAAATATTAATAATTTGTAAAAAAAAAAAAATAATAATAATAATAATAATAATAATAATAATAATAATTAAAATATTTATTTTATTAAATTTTTCTTTATTGTTACTCAATTAAGTTTTAAGTTTATTTATTTATGCGTTCATTAATATTTGTATATTTTATTATTTTTTATATTGTTTCTTTCTTTTTACTTTTCCGTGTGCAACATGGAAATGAGGGAGGCAGTCCTTGCAGAGTTCCGGTACGTCATTGGTTGAGAGCTCAAGTTTTATGATCTGCACCGACTCGTGCATATGATCCGCTCTGTGAAACCAGACTTCATTAGCTCCAACGGAAAGCATATTTACACTGTCTGAATCATTCCCTATCCCCTATATAGTGCACTGCGTGCCATTCAGCATACAGAAAATACAAATCCTGTGAACAAATGACTGATTTGAGCTGCAGCTTCAGCGTCTATTTATAGTGCAGGGGGGTGAAGCTTCAGGTTACAGACAGCATTTGATTAGACAGAAACTTTGATGAGCTGAAGTGCAGTGTGATGTCATCAAAATCGCTGATCCATATAAAGACATTTAGTCACACCTTGGGGGGTGGTCATTTCTGATTTATAACAAAAAAAAAAAAAAAAAAAAAAAAAAAAACAGAGCAATGCCTAAAAGCTTCTGTGTGACAAGGTGTACAGTAAACAAGCTAAAAAACCCAGAACTACATTTTTATAAGCTGTCAGCCCCGCAAAAAACGAGCGTTTAAGTCACATAGGTGTAGATGTCCAGGTATTTTACGTTGGCCTTTCAGTTGGATAATTTCTCAAACAAAAGGATGGTTAGGAAAAGGGGCACAGACATAGACCAATAAAATGTATTTTCTTAATATATCTCCTGCTCTCAGATTCACATATAGGGTGGTGAAATACTCCTTTGACATTGTTAAAAATAATGAATGGTCTTGTCGCAGATTACGTTTCCCTCCAGTGGGCGCAGTTCTCAGAGTAATATGACACGTTGTGCTCTACTTATGTTTCCCAAATGCTTGTTTTTTTTTTTTTTTTTTGGGTTTACAGCTTATAAAAACGTAGTTATGGTTTTTTTTGGATTGTTTACTGTACACTTTGTCACACAGCAGCTTTTAGGGGTTGCTCTGTTTTTTGTTATAAGTCAGAAATGACAAAGGGGCAGCTTCCCGCAATAGAAAGTCAATGGAGAGCGTTGGATTGTTTTCCCCCCGGTGGGCGTGGTTTTCAGATTATGACGCATGTCGCTCTGTCTCTATAGGTGGAAGTGAGAGACTGTAAGTTTCGAATGCTTATATCTTGTAAAAGCGAATTCTGTCATTGTTTTGGAGCACACTAACTAATACATACTCTTAAGCTAAAAAAAAATAATTTTGATTTCTTGGGGACTTTAAAAAAACAATACTTCATAACTGCTCCACCACAGCGACTGGGAGCAGAAAGAAAAGAAAAGCACATAAACATTTGAAATGGGTCATTATTATGGCAGCAGCAGGTATGCAATACAATTTTAAAATGTGTATTATAAACAGATATATACATAACTATATCCCGTAAAATTATAGGCCTATACAACAACATGCCTATTTTCCTTTTTTTAAAACAGGAGATTTAAATAATCAAATAATAAATAGTATTATAAAATATGCTTGGAATAATAAGAATACATTTTACAAAATAAGTATTTTTTTTAAATACATTTTACACAATAATAAGAATAAATTTGTAAATAAATCACTGAGGTGATATGTAAATTTATTTTTATAGATGTCCATATGAGAAACAATTACCGTCCGAATTGGGCTTTAATTTCTTTAATAATGAACAAAACCTTCTGGAAATATGCTTATAACTAATTTTATTAAAAAGGCCTACATTTTTCTTAAAACATGGAAAATCCTGAATTTGAGTTTATCAATGAGTTTATTGAGAACAAATTAGATATAGGAGGGTCGCCCTGAGATTAATTAATTAATTATTTACAATCATTCGTATGTCTAATATCCATTTTAGGCAAGCTGTCAGTGCTCTCTCTTTGTTATACCATTGAGCTCCACAAGGCCCTCATTTAGCAAAAGTAAAAAAAAAA
>CM045042.1:247500-262500 GCA_024542945.1 allo-octoploid hybrid of Carassius auratus x Cyprinus carpio | reverse complement strand
ATTTACAAATGTACATTTTAAAATAGTTGAACTTAATTTGAGAGTCATTTATTACCTTTTGAAATTGTTGAACTTGATAATCAGATGAACTACCCATCAATCTGCCAGACGATCCAAAAATACATGACCTGAAATCTACCCAACAATTCACATGAGAACAGAGTCCAACTATCCAACAAACCACCTCCATCTACACTATATGGAGAAAAGTGCTGGGATACTCCTCTTCATTACCGAACAGGTGTTTCGATCAGATCCATTGCCACAGTTTTATAAACTCGAGCACTAGTCATGCAGCCTGCATTTACTAATACACTTGTGAAAGAAATGGGTGGTAGATATTCCTCACTCAACTGTAACTGGTATTACTGGAAAGCAGGAGCGTTTGGGAACCGCAGTGATTCATAAAGACAGCGTAAAACACAGAGTCACTGAGTGATGAGACACATAAAGAGGAAAAGCCAGCGCTCTGCTGATTCCAGACCTCCTCTAGCTTTAATATCAGCACAAATACTGAGCAGCAGGAGCTTCATGAATGGGTTTAAAGCCTCACATCAGCAGTACAGTGACCAGCGTGGGATGGAGTGAGTAAAGCACACAGATACTGGACTCTGGAGCAGCAGAAACCTGTTCTGAGGAGACCAAGCACACTGCAGTCTGATGAGTGTGTCTGGGTTTGATGAAATCAGGAGAACATCATGTCTGACTGCATTGTGTCGACTGTAGAGTTTGGTGAAGGAGGGATGATGGTGGGGCTGTTTTCAGAGACTGGGCTGATGAAGGGAAATCAAGACGTTCTGGACAATGCTGTGCTTCCAACTTTGTGGGATCAGTTCGGGGAAGAGCCTTTTGTTTCTATTCCAGCATGAAGCAAAATACAGCAAAATCTCATGGAAAGTGTTTCCAGAAGAGTGAAGCTGTTATAGGTGCAAAGGGGCGACCAACTCCATATTAATGTCTATGTGTTTATAATGCAATGCCATTAAATCAGTTTGAGTCACATGATGCTGAATGAACAGAATCTCTATCAGTGTATTTGTCTGAATCCACTGGTGTCTCAAACCAGTTTTACTAATAATAAATAACTAGAATAACTGTGATATTGTGGCATACACACTTTATGTTTCCATGTGTTATGGGTTCATTCCATATGCATAATGTTTTTTTCTACTGTACAAACTGTATTTTCTATCCCCTTACCCCTAAACCTACCCCTCACACAAAACTACAGCCATTTTCAGATTCTAAAAACACTTCTGTCTGATTTTTTAAGCTTGCTCCTCATAACATAGTGAATATCCACACACACACACGCAGAGAGAGAGAGAGACTGAAACAACTGGCTGTGAGATATTTGATTACCAACAACAACTGGAGATTGTGTGTGTGTGTGTGTGTGTGTGTGTGTGTGTGTGTGTGTGTGTGTGTGTGTGTGTGTGTGTGTGTGTCACAGGAATTGAACACTCTTATAATGTCACTGTGTGGTTGTTTTGTGTGTATCTTCACTCTCACATGTTCTGGAGCATCTCGAGGGACAGATGTGGATCTTCCAGCTTCACGTCGAGCTCTGTGTTTCCGTGAGTGAAGTGATGACTGGACATTCTCCCACACAGCTGTGACTTCACAGGAAACTGGAGGCAGAATGGAGAGAGACGTCTGTGAGTCAGAGGGGATCCTGAGAAAAACACAGACAGACACAGAGAGAGAGAGAGAGAGGTCTGACTGCAGATGGAGTCATGTTCTCTGTGCAGTGACATCACAAATAAGTGGAAAACAAACAAAAAATATATATAATTTTATATATATATATATATATATATATATATATATATATATATATATATATATATATATATATATATATATATATATATATATATGTATCTTTTGTTGGATATACATTAATGAAACCCACCATCCGTAACATCCATCTGTCTGTAGATGAATTTCCTCACATATCTGTGACCAATTTTGGTCCATGACATATAATAGATGATTAATTCTGTCTGTGAGACACAAAATTATTGGTTCCACAAAATTTCTTGTTTTTAGTGATTACAATAACATGAATATTTCATAAATGAAGTTCTGGGGGGAAAAGTGTAGTCTCAAGTAAAGTGGGTTGCTACGATGTGTCACAATTTCAGGCAGTTGTAATAATCCAGACGCACTTAGTGCAAAATGAAAAATATCTTTGTAAAAAAAAAATTCACAATGAAGGATAAAATGCATCAGTCTGAATCTCTCAGTTCATTAGCATGAAAAATATTTTCACATTCATGTTGCCAAAACACTTGTACTGTTGCTGCTATTAAAACAGTGTAAAATGAAAACAGTGCAAAGAAACAATATAGATTATGAAAAAATAAAAAAACAGTGTATAAATATAAATATATATATATATATATATATTAGGGCTGTCATCGTTAACTTATGCGATTAATTGTACAATCCTTAACGCATTAAAATAATTTAAGTTAACGCAAAATTATTGAAGCACATTTTCTGTTCTAACCCTTTAACCCAGTTTTGCTTATCTGCTTGCGATCAGATCATTTTAATCTTCTAGACCCTGGGAAAGTTTTCAGTCCAATGATCCAGGAAGTGAATGCATTCAAACAATCCGTCCAAAACAGCACTAATATAAAGGAAACCAGGCTGATTACATCAGAGATTGCAGAGCTCTGTTATATTCTGTGATTGTCCTCACACGTCACGCTGTGTGAAGTACTGACTGAACAGATGGTCAACATCCCACCGTTGTATGGCCAGATGAGAGATGCAAACTACAGTTTCTCGACTGGATAACCGGTCTCGCTGGTAAAGTTTTGATGGATGAAGACTGCAATCAAGTTAAAGATGATTGCGGTGGCGTACAGGAGTCGTACACTAAGCACGCGTGAGTCCGTTATAATACTGTGTGTATGAGTGCTCTTGATGCACTGATCGCACACTATATTTATGCACAACACAGACATTTCCATACATTCACATTGTTTCCACACACATTCACGATAATGAATGGATCTGTCTACAGTAGATACATGCAGTCAGCAGGGGGTTGGTTTAGGGTTGTTGTTTTTTGGTTGTTGTTTTTTTTGGCATCTCCATGTGGTCCTGTTCGTTATCGCAACTTGACCTCTAAAATGTAAAAAAGCTCTTTGCTCTTGTACTGTACACATACTATAATTTTTTCATATGTGCTTATATGGGCTCATTAAGTGTCCTTTTATGGAAAGAGATCTAAATTTATCTTGAAAAAAGCTTGCAGAAAATACAATATTTTTGAGAATCACCCTTTAATCTTTTGGTTTACTTTGCTGGATATAGCAAATGATGACAAAAGAAACATTTGAAACAAGATACATGGTCTTTGCTTAATTTCATGAAGTGTGCGATTAATCATGATTAATCACAGAAAAAGGGTGTGATTAATTAGATTAAAAATTGTAATCGCTTGACAGCCCTAATATATATATAATGTATAAAATTAACATTAAAAAATGAAATGAATTGACAAGTCTACCTTTCTGTGTTGGACACACTCACATTTACACACACTCACACACAGGCTGTCACTCCTCCCATGTACGAATATAAATTTCACTCAAGCTTCCTAAAATATTTAGTCCAACAACCACCTTTCCATATACAAAAGCTGTTATTAAGACTCCTAAAATATGATCTGTTATAAACCTGTCTGACCTGTTAGAAGCTCGTGTGTGTGTGTGTGTGAGACAGAGAGAGAGAGAGAGAGAGAGAGAGAGAGAGAGAGAGAGAGAGAGAGAGAGAGAGAGAGAGAGAGAGAGAGAGAGAGAGAGAGTGTGTGTGTAACTCTATAGGGCTGCTGACAGTCAGCAGATTATCACTGGATCACAGTAATTAATCCTCTTACCACATCTAACATCGGTCTAATTACTCACATCATGGAGTAAGTTTAAAGACACAAATCTGAGACTGATGTTACAGCAGTACAGGACCTGAAGGAGAACACCAGACACAGAGCCCACTCACTGGCCTTCTAAGATATCACAACACACACACACACACACACACACACACACACACACACACACACACACACACACACAGTCTTACTATGCTGTTGCTACTTTTATTGTGTTTGCCAGGAAATAAAAAAGTTATTGTTTTATTTCAAATATTAATGTCTTGCAAATGCATCACAACATAATTAAGATCTCAGAACCTGAAGACGTTTGTGATCTTCTGCAGGACTGATTATTACAGGGCACACACACACACACATCTAGAGACGGGGAACTCCTGACACACACACTCGCTGACGTGTGTGTGTGATCTACTGTCGATGTGTCGCCTCAGGCTTGGGTCCAGATGTTGCTCCATCACTTGATGTGAGATGTTTGAATGTTTCTCATTCTCCGGCTCTGACTGCTGTTCTTCTGAATACATGCTCATTAATGCTGTTCCTGGCACTGAGACGCAGGAGATCTGCTTCAGAGCACACACAGAGGTCACACACACATTTACAGAAATATATATATAAAAAAATAAAATAAGTTTCAGACAGTTTCATGGCCAGTAATAAAAAATACTAAAATCAAATATAAATGATAAAAACACACATTTAAATTATGATGAATTATATGTACATATAATTTATATTTTGCTTCAATATTAATATATAAAATAAACACATAATATAATATTAATATAATATTTAATGTTTTTTTTTAAATAAACTATACTAAAAAAAACAAAAAAACAATGTGATGAGAAATGCAGTGATCTCTTGTTGAGATCTGGATTCATTAGTACAACTGCAAATAAATGCGAGAAGAAGAGAATTTAATGCTGTATAATAATAAAAGATATAAATATGTTTATAAATGTCAATGTTTAATTAATGTATATTAAATGTATTTATGAATTAATATAAATTATCATAAGCTATATATATAACTAAATACTATAATATTAATATATTTTATGAATCCTTTTTATATAATTAAACACTGTTTCACTGCCAGAATTTTTTAAAAATATATAAACTTATTATAAATCATTAATATATAGAATTATTATTAATGTATTAATTAAATAAAATTAAAATAATAATACAACAAAAATATGTAATAATATATAAATTAATTTTGTTTTTTTTGTCAAAAGTATTTAAAAATAATACATTTTCATGGGCAGTAATTTATTTATGTGTATATGTATGTTTTCAGCACTATGGAAGCCATTTTGTGCACAGTACAATTTTCACCCGAATTATTAAATGCATTTGTAAAAATGCACATTATAAATGCATAAGATCTGCTGGGATTTTAGTACACTTACGAATGTTTTTACACAAAATAGCTACTCATGAGCTTTATTTTTCCACTTGCTGAATTAAACATGTAATGTTTAAAACATTGTTGCATACTGTTTTATGTAATGCACAATAAGCAGTACACTAGTACTTCATTGCGAACACACCCTTCTTTAAATTAACTGCTAATAATTACTATGGGACTATGCTTATTCCCTTAGGAGCTGTTTTTTTTTCCCTTTCAGGACGTCTCTATAAGCAGTTTTTGTCAGATTTAGCTGATACTTGGGAACATATGGGTCATTTTTTTTTTAAACTGATATTCATACATCATCTGAAGCTAAATAAATAATCTTTCCATTGATTTGTTAGGAGGACAATATTTGGCCGAGATGCAACTATTTGAAAATCTGGAATCTGAGGGTGCAAAAAAAAAAAATAATAATTCTAAATACTGAGAAAATCATAAAGTCTTTCAGATGAAGTTCTTAGCAATACATTTTACTAAAACAAAAATTAAGTTTTGATCAATGTAAGGTAAAAAATTTACAAAATATCTTCATGGAACATGATCTTTACTTAATATCCTAATGATTTTTAGCATTAAAGAAAAATGGATAATTCTGACCCATACAATGTATTTTTGGCTATTGCTACAAATATATCCATGCAACTTATGACTGGTTTTGTGCTCCAGGGTCACATTTTTCAGTGATTTCATCCCCACAGTATTGCAGAGAGTTAGTGTAATAATGAACGCGAGTAAACACTGTCAGATGACGGCTGAGATACAATCACAGAGTCATTACACAACTGATAAAAACAGCTAAAATATAAAGAGAGCACTGAAAGAGTGTTTGAAACATCACTTCAAAGGAATGTGTTTATTCATCAATCCTCAGAGGAAGCGGATAAGTGTGAAGTTACAATAATCAAATGCATTAATAACTTGTAAATGGACTTGGGAGTTAAACTTGAGATTCATGCATCGTCGTTGTTCTGATGTGATTTGTGATCATCACCACACACAAATCACCTCGTAAGACAAAAGCAGAGCGTGCCTAGAATGAATAAGATCCCCGCAGCGCTCGTTTGTGAGTGTTAATGAGTCTCTGCTGATTAATGCACACCCACACAACTCTAGAAAACCATTACGCTGTGATCTCAGGTCACATCTTCTGCTCTTCATCAAAGTTCAGGACTCTGTTATGAACTACAGGACTGTTTTCTGCTGGCCTGTTCTGTCTCTTGCTCTGCATATCAACAGTTTCCATTCAACGACAGTTCATCAGCATGATCAAGGAACAAAGAAAGAAAGCTAAGTACTAAGTAAGAAACTAAGAAATACTAAATGACTTTACGTGACCAGATGGAAAACTTGCAATAATCATGCAAAGCACACACACGCATTGTCAGTGATCATAAGTTGTCACAGCTAAATAAATAAATAATAAAAAAAAACAAAAAAAAACAAACATACAAATCTAGTAAAATAGATGTATTTATAATGGGAAGTTTAGAATATATATATATATATATATATATATGTGTGTGTGTGTGTGTGTGTGTGTGTGTGTGTGTGTGTGTGTTTAATTGTAATATTGATATTTGTATACTTTTCTAATTGTAATTGTATAATTATATGTATATAAAATTAAATATTCAATAATAATAATGAAATATTATGATTAATACATATATGTAACAGTTCTTTCAGGTCCTTGAACCTGATTGGCTGATAAAAGTGTGATATTATAGTGATGACAGAACTCCTCCAATCCATATCAGAGAGCTGCCTTTGTACTTTTGTCTGAATTGCCCAGCAACTTTTATTATGGCTGTTGTTGTATATTAAATATTATTATTCAATAAATAATAGTGTGTGTGTGTGTATGTGTGTGTGTGTGAGTGTGTGTGTGTGTGTGTGTGTGTATAAATACAGCATAAGCAGTAATACGTTGGCTGCTATTAAGCCTCTCATTAAAAAAAAAAAAAAAAAAAAAACTCCAAAGAGCTAGTTAATTACAGACTGATCTCAAATCTCCATTTTCTGTCCAAGATACTAGAAAAGGTAGTATCCTCACAATTATATTCCTTCTTAGAGAAAAACAGTATCTGTGAGGATTTCCAGTCAGGATTTAGACCGTATCATAGTACTGAGACTGCTCTCCTTAGAGTCACAAATGACCTGCTCTTATCATCTGATCGTGGTTGTATCTCTCTATTAGTGCTATTGGATCTTATTGCTGCGTTCGACACTATTGACCACAACATTCTTTTGCATAGACTAGAACACTTTGTTGGCATTAATGGAAGTGCATTAGCATGGTTTAAGTCATACTTATATGACCGCCATCAATTCGTAGCAGTGAATGAAGAGGTATCATATCGATCACAAGTGCAGTATGGAGTACCTCAAGGCTCAGTACTAGGGCCGTTACTATTCACGCTTTACATGTTACCCTTGGGAGATATCATCAGGAAACACAGTGTTAGCTTTCACTGTTATGCTGATGATACTCAGCTCTATATTTCTTTGTGGCCCGGCAAAACATACCAATTTGAAAAACTAACGGAATGCGTAGTCGATATAAAAAACTGGATGACGATTAATTTCTTACTGTTAAACAGAGGTGTTAATTATAGGACCTAAAAGCTCTGCATGTAATAACCTAAAACGCTGTCTAAGACTTGATGGCTGCTCTGTCAATTCTTCGTCATCAGTTAGGAACCTAGGTGTGCTATTTGATAGCAACCTTTCCTTAGAAAGCCACGTTTGTAGCATTTGTAAAACCGCATTTTTCCATCTCAAAAATATATCTAAATTATGACCTATGCTCTCAATGTCAAATGCAGAAATGTTAATCCATGCGTTTATGATCTCAAGGTTAGATTATTGTAATGCTCTATTGGGTGGTTGTTCTGCACGCTTAATAAATAAACTCCAGTTAGTCCAAAATACAGCAGCTAGAGTTCTTACTAGAACCAGGAAGTATGATCATATTAGCCCGGTCCTGTCAACACTGCACTGGCTCCCTATCAAACATCGTATAGATTTTAAAATCTTGCTTATTACTTATTAAGCCCTGAATGGTTTAGCACCTCAGTATTTGAATGAGCTCTTATTGCATTATAGTCCTCCACATCCGTTGCGTTCTCAAAACTCTGGCAATTTGATAATACCTAGAATATCAAAGTCAACTGCGGGCGGCAGATCCTTCTCCTGTTTAGCGCCCAAACTCTGGAATAACCTACCTAACATTGTTCGGGAGGCAGACACACTCTTGCAGTTTAAATCTAGATTAAAGACCCATCTCTTTAACCTGGCTTACACATAACATACTAATACACTTCTAATATCCAAATCCGTTAAAGGATTTTTAGGCTGCATTAATTAGGTAAACCGGAACCGGGAACACTTCCCATAACACCCGATGTACTTGCTACATCATTAGAAGAATGGCATCTACGCTAATATTAGTCTGTTTCTCTCTTATTCCGAGGTTCTCCCAAGGTTTTTTCTCCATTCTGTCACCGATGGAGTTTTGGTTCCTTGCCGCTTTCGCCTCTGGCTTACCTCTGGTTGGGGACACTTAATGTCCAGTGATATCGTTGACTTGATTGCACAGATACTATTCAAACTGAACTGAGCTGGATGATCACTGAATTCAGTGACGAACTGGCTTTAACTGAAAATTGTCATTTTGCATTATTGAGACACTATTTTCCTATTTAATACCGTAAAGTGCTTTGACACAATCTTTATTGTTAAAAGCACAATATAAATAAAGGTGACTTGACTTGACTTGATGTTAACCCGGCATAAGCGAAGTTAATTTTGGTATTAAAATGTACTTTGACAATGTCTGCATGTGGTTTTAGGATGGTTTAGACTAGACTCCATTAACTCCTGATAAAAAAATATTCTTAATAACAAGTGGAAACAGGTATCTCCAGGGTGTTGCTATGCGGTTGCTAGGGTGATCTGATCACTACGCACACTAGCATTAGTTATTTAACAAACACAGTAAAGGCCTTCAAATGCAGCAGATGCACAGCAGCAGATCCGTTCACCTCTGAATGACTCTGAATGAATCCTCTGCTCCGTCCACATAGTTTAAAATGAATGTGGATGTTGTGCAACTCCGTGTGGATAATAAATCACACACCTGACAGCTGATAAAAGTTGCTGCGCTGTAATTCATGCTGACAGCTGGACTCCTCCCGTTCATTCGTTCTGTCGCTTGGTTAGGAACGTGTTTGGCCATCAGCACTTCTGTACAAGAGATTCTGCGCTGCAAGGCCAAACACGCCAACAATACGCAAACACAACACACACACATCAACCTGCCAGCTGCTACTTGTGTGTGTGTGTGTGTGTGTGTGTGTGTGTGTGTGTGTGTGTGATGCAGAGTTTAAACACACACACACACACACACACACACAAACTGAAAGTACGTCAGTCCCAAACAGAGTGATGACAGATTTTACCTGAAGCAAGGTAACATGTTCACTAAAACATCCTGCAGAGAGGAAAAGAAGAGGCAAACAAAACACACAGCTGTGTTTTACACACACACACACACACACACACACACACACACACACACACACACACACACACACACGCCATGATTATTATAGTTAAAAATTAAACTAAAATTAAAACCATAGAAGAACAATTATCATTACTTGAAATACTATATATATATTGTTTTTCATAATTTTATAATATTATCTAATAATTATTACTAAATAATAATTTCTACATTTATTTTATTATTATTAGGTTTTTATTATTTTATTTATAATACAACCTAAAAGTAAAACCATAAAAATGTTACTTGAAAAAATCAACAACTTTATTATAAACTTAAAAATAATAATTCAAGTGTTTATCAATCTAAAGGTGTTGTTAAACAAAATTCAAAAATGCCAAATTCAATCTTTTCACCCAGCATCATCCTGAAAGAGACGGAGTGCAAATCTGCTGAAGCTTTACAGACAAGAGCTAAAATCCCACAAAACTCTACGTCATTAAATGTCAGTGAAGATTAAAGAAGACAAGCAATAATATTTCTGGCAAACTCTGTGACATCGGGTCAAAAGCAGAGCCAAATAATCATGAGGGAAGAGGATCAGATGGACGAGAGCTGATGTGAGGAACGAGAAACATCCTACAATCATCTGAGATCTGGACAAACACGCATTCAGAGCCAAAGCAGAACATCAGGAGAGAAGACGAGTTACGCAATCATCACTTGCAATCATCGCAATAACTTCAAGTCACTAGTAAAGCATTACTTTTTAATTTACATGGAAAATAAGTAACACCAGTTCCTTGTTTTTCCATGTTTTGACTGACATCTCTGGTGTTGCCATGTTGAGAGAAATCAGGATTAGCCTAAATATAGAGAAATAAACACAAAAACCACTAAAAACGACAAAAAACACAGTTACCAAAAATTTAACTAAAATTAAAATGAAATATAAAGTTAATTCAATTAAAATTATTAATAAAAAATATAATAGTATCTCAATTAAACTAAAAGACCAGTTTCTTCCTCATTGTTTTTGTCTCATTTTCCAGTAAAATATCTACATCTAAACTACAAATATAAATATCTCAACATTCTCAAGATGCATTTACTGGAGAGAATTTGATCAAAATAAAGAGAGTTTTTGCTTAAAACCAGAAAATAATAATGATAAAATAAAATAAAATAATAACATAAAATAAAATAAAATAAAATAATAACATAAAATAAATAAACAAATAAAAAAAATAAAATAAAATAAAATAAAATAAAATAAAATAAAATAAAATCTGCTAATGGGTCAGAAAAATAAACTTCATTCAAACGGGAAAACAATATTATTTTTAGACCTAATTGGCAGATTTTTATTCATTTATTTATTTTATTTTTTAAGCATTAAATCAATTAATTGTGATAAATAGTTAATAAAGAAACAATTTAAAATGTAAGAATGTTCAGATATTTTATTGAAAAAAGGACAAAAATATTTTTTTTGCAGTGAATTTGCTTCGGCTAGTTTGCAGCTTCTTACGAAGCACATAGCAACACCCTGGCAGCCGCTCATCAGACGGGTTCTGCACAGACAAACTGCAGTCAGAGATGGTTTGGCTGTAGTTAGCTGTCGTGAGAGCAGATCTGCGGATGTCAGTATCGCAGCTGATGGTGTGACTGATTGACTGGTTTGTGAGGGTTTGAACTGAACTCGACCTCCAGAGTCTGAACGAGACCCGACACGCCTGACAAAAGCACAACATAAAAACACACATTCCTTCTGCTCGATCCAATACGACTCCACGTGTCTACAGGAGACACCTCAACACAGCTAGCATCACTGATATAATATTACAGTTTAATATTGCAAATTAAATTTTGATTTTATATTTTACATTTTAATTTAAAGTTCAAATTTTTGTAATTTTTTAGTATTTTTTTTATATTTATTATATTTAATAAATATTTACATTTATGATATTTATATTTATTTTTAATGTCTATATTTTTATCAGTTTTTGTTTATTTTTTAAGTATGTGTATATAAAAGAAAAAATTTAATTAGTAAAAAATCTTATATTCAGTAACAATTTTTTTCATTTTAGTTAACATTATTTAATATTATTATAAATAGTTATAGCTATTATATATTAATAGTCAATATTGGTATAAAGTTTTTTGTAAGTTGTTTGAATATATACATATATACAGTATATATATATACACACACGCACACGCACACACACACACACACACACACACTCACTCATACTCACACACACACACACATTTCTTAAATGAAGAAACATTATATGAGTTTATGCAATAAAACTGTTTCCCGTTTGAATTAAGGGAATGTTTTAATTATTTAATAATTATATATTTCTGACCTCACTGGCAGATGTTTATTCTTGTTTTAAGCATAAATTTAGCTTATTTTGATTAAAATAATAATAATAATAATAATATCTTAAGTCATTTTCCATCTCTAGTAAATGTATGTTGATTTAAGAATGTTTAGATATTGCTAGAAAACAAGACTGAGGAAGAACAGCTGTTTTTGTGTGTGCCTCCTGTAGTCATACTATGATGTAGAATTTGTGATGATAAGAATATTTAGCATCTAAAAGAAAGCAAAAGAAAAAAAAACAAAGATAATGAGAAAGGGAGGAGAGTTTAATCCCTTAATTAGCCATATTTTTATAGTCTCGTTTGTCATTTATTTCAGATGAACTTATTTGAACCTCAGTTTCTGTCACCATCAGGTCTTTCACAATAAGCTTCACAAACACATTAAATCAGCAATCCATCACTAATAACTCCAGAATAACCATAACCCCAGAAAGAGAGCATTAAAACTATCCACACGTGACTCATGTTTTCCTGTCGCAGACGAACTCAGATGTCCTCCAACAGTGTCATTACATTACACTAGAGAGAGCCGTGTGTGTGCTTCAGGTGTTTGTGAGTAAACACACACACACACACACACACACACACAGTAATAAGTTAGTGCTGATGGATGTGTTTAGCAAACAGCAGAGCGATCGAGCTCTCGACAGGTGTGTGTCAGAATGACGGGACGCTGATGACAGATTCACTTAGAGTCTGATCATCTGCAGGGGTCAGAGGTCACTGAGGAGGAAGTGACCTCCCTTGATTAGGGTTGGAGCTAAACTGTGCAGAGCTGTGGCCCTCCAGGAACTGAGTTTGAGACCACTGCATTAAACTGATCACAAGTGACAGTAAAGACACTTTTAATGTTACAAAAGAGTTCAATGATAGTTCAAGGGTTGAATGAAGGGCACCAGTCTAAACAAGAATCAAGAAATAAAGACAATCAACATACATTCTCAAGGAAATTCCAAAGAGGGGACCAAACACGCCAAAAGTCATTAGAGTCACAGGTTAGTTTTTCTAAAGGTAGATATGTGGCACTTTGACTCAACCACATATTGATGGAAGGGACATGAGGAGTGGACCACAACAAAAGTATACATTTTCTCACCAAAAAGGTACACAAATGTAACACACATTCTTGATCGTGGCTGAGGTGTAATTCAGCTTTACAGTTCAAGAGATAGATACTCGGGGACAGGTCAAAATATTTACCCATAATCCTCTGAACAGCTTTATGTATCTCTTTCCAGTAAGTCTTGATCATATCACAGTCCCAAAACACATGCATGACAATATGAGACTTACACTTGAAACACAACTGGGAAGCATTAGGAAAGATCTTGTGGAGGCGAACCGGTGTTAAATAAGTCCTGTAAATGAACAAAGTTTTGCTCATGATTTGATATTGATGCACCTGAAAAATAGACGCCAGAACAAGCCGAAACCCAGTCCTTGTCACTGAGATTAGTTCCAAAGTCTTTTTCTCATACCAGTTTCAAAGGATCTGAGGAGGAGCCGACATTAGACAACTATAGTGTAAAAAACAGAAATCTTATTTTTAAGAGAAAATGAAGAGTACAATTGTTTTTCTATGTCTAAAAGATCTGAGCGTGTTCTCTCGTCCTTTAGAAGTGATTCAAGAAAATGTCGTAATTGCAAAAGTTTGTAGAAATCATTATTAGGTCAATTAAATTCCTGTTTTAACGATTGAAAAGGTTTCAGACTGCCCTTGTCAAATAGGTGGTCTTCTTTTGAACTTTCTGTTCATCTGTGAATCCCAAAAAATAAAATACATCACGGTTTCCACACAAATATTGTGCAGCACAACTGTTTTTAACATTGATAATAATCAGAAATGTTTCTTGAGCAGCAGATCATCATATTATTATGATTTCTGAAGATCATGTGACACTGAAGACTGGAGTAATGATGCTGAAAATACAGCTGTGCATCACAGAAATAAATTACACTTTAACAGAGATTCACACAGAAAACAGCTATTTTAAATTCTAATAATATTAAAAAAAAAAAAAGAATTCACAGTATTTTTTATTAAATAAATGCAGCCTTGATGAACTATTTCAAAAATAGTAAAAAAAAGTTTCAGACCTTAAACTTTTGAACAGTGGAAACATCAGGACAGAAACACACACACACACACACACACACACACACAGATGAGTGTTCTCAGTTTAGTTCGGGTCTAATGAGCAGCAGTGAGCTGGAAATGAAGGCACATTCTGGAAGCGCAGCTGAAATAACCTGCGTCCAGCTGCAGACGCTTCAGCTCTGTGTCCATCAGCGGCTTCAGCCGGACAATACAGTCCAGTTACAGATCACCGCCACACGTCTGAACAAACACACATCAACCACAGGTGAAATACATGCTTAATATTTCATGCCATTCTAGGGCTTTATCATATTCGAAATATCCCCCTTTTTAATTTACAGAAATTCTAAGTGTCTGTAGATTAAAATAAGTAACTGAAATAATTATAATCAAAATGAAAATAAAGAAATTGTTGAATTCCAGAAGTTTGGGGGTGAATTAAATTGAGAAATAACTTATTTTATAGCTTGCTTTGTCTAATTTGAAAGATTTTTAAGTCAGGCCTTTCCATTGAGAAGCACTGTCTTAAAGTGTAAGAGTCCTCTCATATCTGATCTGTTTTCTGTTAGGATTTCTGACATTACGTGGAACCGATCCAAGGGAATCCTAGCGGGAATATTACAATACTACAATATTCCAGTGCAACAAAAAACAAAATCTAG
>CM045042.1:237500-242500 GCA_024542945.1 allo-octoploid hybrid of Carassius auratus x Cyprinus carpio | reverse complement strand
TAATCATGTCGGAGAGGATTGTGGGACATAAAGGAACAGAAAAGCAAATATTTGAGCAGATTCTGTGTGTGTTTATCAGCAGATGTTTGGAGGATCCTCCTGAGCTCTTCTGACAAACTCATCTAACACTGTCCTGCTCTGATTATGAGGACGAGCCTCTAGATGGCGCAGATTCAACTGAACAGATTCACAAACAAAGTGAATATGAGCCTCTATCCACAGCCAGCACTCAGTCTCCTTCAGAAGCGCTCGTCTGTAGCTCAACAGTCTCAGATCACACTTCTGTTCGACTTTAGCTTTAGTTTCTTTCATGTCTCACTTCAAAGAATAATCACTAATCCATTCCCGCTTTATGATTATTAAACACAAGCATATGCAGCACATACTTCACATGGCATTCAGAAGCTTTCCATGCATCTCTCTCTCTCTCTCTCTCTCTCTCTCTCTCTCTCGCGCACACACACACACACACACACACACACACACACACACACCTAGTGCTGTACTGCCATCTCATGGCTCACAGTAGAACTGCAGTGACTGTACTAGTGCAGTTAAAGGCAATATTACACGTTTATTTCTTGGTAACGCACATTTGACAGTAAAGCACTGAGCTTTTGTTGGGAAGCATTTAAAATGTACTTTTATTAACAGTAACTTGCAAAAAAAAAAAAGTTTTATATAGAAAATGAACATATTCTACTATTAAATGAACCATTATTCTTCTACAGTATTATACTAATACTTGACCGACAACTTCTGTGATTATAAAATGAAAATGATCTCTTGCTTTATTTGTGAGTCAGTCGCAAACTGAGAAGTCTGTGTTATTTCAATGCACTTCATGACCTTTCTTACTTCATACAACAAAAAAGGAGCAAAACTTTGAATAAAATTGATTTCTTGATGATCTGATATTTTATAATAGTCATTTTATAATTTAAAAATATAAAGCAAAAAGTGGAAATTAATGACTGTAAAGCCATTATGTGCTCCTCTGCTGCCATCTGCTGGTTATAGTGGTAATTTGATGTTTTTTATTTTATTTTACACAAGTGTTTTTTTACCACAAAGTATATTCTGGTCATCCCTTTAAAAAAAACATTTAAATTGGATCATTTTTAGTGCTTTACTGTGGTGGAAATAGTGGTGTAAAATCTTTGTTTGTCATTGAAAAGTGCTTAAATTTCTCTCTCAAAAGGCTGTACAAACCCTGAATTAATAATGTAATGACCTTCGACTATTTCTGCCACACCATGGTATAGTCAGCATTTCTGCTGGTTTTCTGCATCAGCACTCAATTATTGCTCCGAGCTGATTTCGTTACGCTTTTGTTTTGTTTGCCGCTTGATGTTTCTCACATGCTACAGAAATGCCAGCGTTTATGAGCTGGGCACAAAATGTAGTCGCTCCGGCAGAAAAAATGGTCCCAGCCTGGAGCCCTGCTTCTGGTCTTATTATGAGTCTTGTGATTTTTGTGTCTCAAACTTTATACAGAATTTCAGACACTTTCAGAAGTTCATCTGAGGCTAAGATTTATCACAAAGGGAATTAATCGACCGCTGATCAAGTGTTCTGGTGTGAATCAGGAGAGAAATCTGCACAGATCAAAACAGCTCTAAACAAATGTGTCTGGGGTTAGATGTGAGAGATGACAGGAGATGCACTTTTTCACTGGAGGACGTGTTATTATGGATTATGGACTCGTGTTTCAGATAAGAAATGTCTTAATGATAAGTTTGTTTCTTACTAACACGCAGCTTCTGGCTTCACAAGATGTTAATTGATGAACTGGAGTGAACAGAAGTTGTGTGAATCTATTCTTAGATGTTTTTGATGTCTATTATGCTGTGTTTGTCTAGCAGGTGTCGGGGTTTTACCTCAGCGATCAGTCCATGATTGATGTTTCTCGATGATCTTCAGGATGATCAGGACTCCTGCAGATGAGAGGAAAGCTCTCAAACATCTGCTGATCAAACCAAACATGACACATCTCTTATCTGTTCAGATCCAGACTGTGTTACACTGAAAACCTTCCCTGTGAAGAACCTGACCGTTCCCACCTACAGTTCCCATCAGTCTGATTTCAGTTTCACTTAGATGTTTTCATTAACATTTAAAGTAGTTTATATATATATATATATTCGCCTTCATTTAAATTTTAGTTGAAATTTTAGTAAATCTGTTGTTTTTGCTAAGCTTCCCCCCTCATTTTTTTATGTCTATGTAGTTTTTATACTTTTGTATTTAAGTTTTATTTATTCTAGTTCATAAGTTGAACTAGTTAAACTTTGTTAAACCAGCATGACTTCGTCACAACCAATATCCAATGACTACTAAACTGTCCCTAGCAATAATTTTGATCAAACAATTAAATATATGTGTATGTAATCACTGTTGTTGTAATTCCTGTCGCGTCTGAAATTGGTCACACTACTGAGATTAACTGAGAAATTAAATACAGAAAACATTTAATATGTGTGGACATAGCAGCTAAAGTGTTTACAATTTGACATTGACTATCACTCTATAGATTAATTCAGCCATACAACAATAATTTCTCAAATATTTATTACAATACATACTGATAAATCTCGCATTCACTTCAATTGTAAGAGAGACTGGATCATGCTTTAATTTCTATTGAACTGTCAGCAACTGAACTGCAGCTCAAATCATTTTAAAATAGTGAATTAAGGTACAAACTCCATCATAAAGCACAATGTTTCCATCTAATCTGTGTTTTGAGCTGCAGCTCGTCATATTGATGGAGTTTCACTAGTTAGCAGTAAACTGGTTTCATTACCTGAATATGTTCTAGATCTGTGTTGGATGTTATCTTCGGAATAAAAATAGCTATGTATATTTTATTTGTAAACATCATACTTTTTTCGCTTATTTTAGTTAATATAATTAAATTAACGAGCTAAGCCAATATAGTGCTGAAGGGTGCACTGTAAACACTCTCGAAAAGCGGAGGAACATATAAACCGATTCAATTGAGTGAGTCGTTTAGGCTAGAACCGCTCCGATTGATTCAAACACGTGACTTCGATCATTAAGTTCAAGCAGTTCACTACCAAAAAGCCTTTCCCTGCATCTCAGTGTTCATACTGTCTATCCTAAATAGTATGTGAGATTAGAACAAGTGCCTACCAAAGCATAGTATGTTGATATTTCAGGTCGATTTTTGAAGTGTGGATCTGTGCACACTCTACAGTAATGGCTTAATTGCCCACAATCCATTGCGCTTTGGCAAGGATTCGGTCCAGAACTACAAACACACACACACACACAAAATAAACGCGTTAGAAAACTCATTTAGTACATCCGAGATGTACACTGAAGCGCTCCAATTTGGATCAAGTGTCGCGAATCATTTGATTCAGATCGGGAATAGTGCGGATTGCGAATCATTTGATACAGCCATTACTGTACAGATCGGGAACAGTGCTGATTGCGAATCATTTGATTCAGATCGGGAACAGTGCTGATTGCGAATCATTTAATTCAGATCGCGAATAGTGCGGATTTCGAATCATTTGATTCAGATCGCGAATAGTGCGGATTGCGAATCATTTGATTCAGATCGGGAATAGTGCGGATTGCGAATCATTTGATACAGCCATTACTGTACAGATCGGGAACAGTGCTGATTGCGAATCATTTGATTCAGATCGGGAATAGTGCGGATTGCGAATCATTTGATACAGCCATTACTGTACAGATCGGGAACAGTGCGGATTGCGAATCATTTGATTCAGATCGCGAATAGTGCGGATTGCGAATCATTTGATTCAGATCGCGAATACTGCGGATTGCGAATCATTTGATTCAGATCGCGAATAGTGCGGATTCCGAATCATTTGATACAGCCATTACTGTACAGATCGGGAACAGTCCTGATTGCGAATCATTTGATTCAGATCGCGAATAGTGCGGATTGCGAATCATTTGATACAGCAATACTGTACAGATCGGGAACAGTGCTGATTGCGAATCATTTGATTCAGATCGCGAATAGTGCGGATTGCGAATCATTTGATACAGCAATACTGTACAGATCGGGAACAGTGCTGATTGCGAATCATTTGATTCAGATCGGGAATAGTGCGGATTCCGAATCATTTGATACAGCCATTGCTGTACAGATCGGGAACAGTGCTGATTGCGAATCATTTGATTCAGATCGGGAATAGTGCGGATTGCGAATCATTTGATTCAGATCGCGAATAGTGCGGATTGCGAATCATTTGATTCAGATCGCGAATAGTGCGGATTCCGAATCATTTCGCGAATAGTGCGGATTGCGAATCATTTGATACAGCCATTACTGTACAGATCGGGAACAGTGCTGATTGCGAATCATTTGATTCAGATCGGGAACAGTGCTGATTGCGAATCATTTAATTCAGATCGCGAATAGTGCGGATTGCGAATCATTTGATTCAGATCGCGAATAGTGCGGATTGCGAATCATTTGATTCAGATCGGGAATAGTGCGGATTGCGAATCATTTGATACAGCCATTACTGTACAGATCGGGAACAGTGCTGATTGCGAATCATTTGATTCAGATCGGGAATAGTGCGGATTGCGAATCATTTGATACAGCCATTACTGTACAGATCGGGAACAGTCCTGATTGCGAATCATTTGATTCAGATCGCGAATAGTGCGGATTGCGAATCATTTGATACAGCAATACTGTACAGATCGGGAACAGTGCTGATTGCGAATCATTTGATTCAGATCGCGAATAGTGCGGATTGCGAATCATTTGATACAGCAATACTGTACCGATCGGGAACAGTGCTGATTGCGAATCATTTGATTCAGATCGGGAATAGTGCGGATTCCGAATCATTTGATACAGCCATTACTGTACAGATCGGGAACAGTGCTGATTGCGAATCATTTGATTCAGATCGGGAATAGTGCGGATTGCGAATCATTTGATTCAGATCGCGAATAGTGCGGATTGCGAATCATTTGATTCA
>CM045042.1:30000-232500 GCA_024542945.1 allo-octoploid hybrid of Carassius auratus x Cyprinus carpio | reverse complement strand
ACTAAACTTAAAATGAAAATGGTAATAAAATCAAATAACGATTAAATACTAGAATATTAATACTTTTGATTAATACTAAAATGAGCAACAAAGTTGTAAATGAAAGATTATTGGAGTATTTTTTAAAAGAAAATACTATTTCTATAGAAGATTGTTTTTTTTTTTGCCACTGAATAAAAATCAAAAAGGTAATTGTTACTTTTAATCTCACAAATCTCACTTTTTTTATATATCTTTTTACTTCTTTTTTTTTTTTCATAATTGTGATATAAACTTGCAATTGTAAGAAAATAGTCTTTTCTTTTCCAGTTCTTTAGAATTAGATTTTATAAACAGCTATTTCAAGCTTATGTCTCGCAGTTCTGAAAAAAAAGGAGAATTGCAAGAAAAAAATGTCAGAATTGTGTGATTAAATAGTCATAGTTCCCTTTTTGTTTTGTTTTTTCATTTAGTGGCAGAAACAGGCTTGCAGCATATATTTAAGTCTTATATTTAAAATCTATGTTTAATTCGATGTTATACTTGCTGTTTCATTGTAACCATTTGTAAAACCTACTAGCAAAATCTAAGTGAAAAGGTAAATCCTTCACCAAAATTTATTTTGCTTTGACAGATTTTAATAAATGATACTGAACTATGATTAATAGACCCAGGACAGCTTCTGCTCCAGTGCATCAGAGCTGATAATCTGTGATAAGTGAGGGTCAAACACACACTTCTGTGTTGCTCTGCTGATGAAGACGAGGGTCTGTTCCTGCAGCTGGAGGTCAGGAGGTCAGGGCTCTCGTCTGACGCGAATCTAACATGACACGCTGAAGAGGAGAAAATTCCCCTCGAGATTCAGCCCTCAGTCCCTGATCAATGAACCGGAGCCGTGTGTGTGTGTGTGTGTGTGTGTGTGTGTGTGTGAGAGAGAGGCAGCAGGTTATTGATTGTCTCCTTCATGAGGATGTCGGGACGCTCCAGAGATGAACCCACAGGTGTGCTGTTCACTGACCTCCTGAGAAACTGATGAAGACTCACTGATTAGAACATGAACAACAAAATAAAAACAGTTTTAATGAAACTTAATGTTTTAAGTAAGCGTCAGAATAACTGCAGTAATATCTCCAGATGAACTCTTACTGGACTGAAGCAGCTCAGCTTTACTTGATTCTCCATCAATCATGTTTTAGAGTCTCAAATCTGATCCTCTGGATCTTTTGAGGAGCGTTTGTTTCCAGAAGCTTTACTTTCACTGTTCCTCAGCGGAGGAATGATCTTCACAAGCCTCCAGAACATCTCACATCTTCTGAGGAGCCTTTATTTCTTCATCTCTCAATCATCATTGCATTACTCTGAATAAAACTGAGCTGTTTTTTCTTACTCTATCAGACTATATGAGCCATAGATAAAAAAAAATACATATGCAAACTTTTTAAACAGACTTTTAATATTCTGTCTAAAGCTTTCACAATAATAATAAAAAAAGATCTTTCAAAAGGCATTATTATATTTTATAAAAGATATATATAAAAATATTATCTCTCAATATTGTGATTTGGTGAAATATTTTTCTATATTTATTATATATAAGAATAATTAAGTAGTAAAGATGCATTTTATTTATTTTCACACAAAAGTGAATCCGTTTTCTTTTTTCTTTTTCATAAAATAAGAATAATTTGAAATGGTGATCGTTGGAGAACTAAATGTGAACACATCACTGCTCTCACCTACTGCTTAAACAACGTGACATTTAGAGATGAAAACACACACAGAGAGAGAAACACACAAACACACACTCACACATACACTCACAGACACACGGACATACACTCACACAGAGAGAAAGAGAGACAAACACACACACTCACAGACACACTCACACACAGAGAGAAACACACACACACACTCACACACACACACACACACACACACACACACACACACACACACACAGCAGGTGTTGAGTGTTTAAGGTAACAGGAAGTAGGCGGGTGTTTTGACCTGTTTTAAACAACGTGACATTTAGAGATGAAAACACACACAGAGAGAGAAACACACAAACACACACTCACACATACACTCACAGACACACGGACATACACTCACACAGAGAGAAACACACACACACTCACACACACACACACACACACACACACACACACACACACACACACACACACACACACACACACACACTCAGCAGGTGTTGAGTGTTTAAGGTAACAGGAAGTAGGCGGGTGTTTTGACCTGTTTTAAGTCACCTGACACAGAGAATAATCTTATTTATCCTTCACTCTCTAGAACAGACACTTCTCGTCTAAAGCAGCTCTTTGTCCATCAGATGAAAGTATGATCATAAATAAAAACAGAGAGCATCCATCCATCTGTCCTCTGCTTTCATGAAGGAGTGCACGTGTAATCAGTCTCTGCTGTGACTTCAGACGCTCGTTTCTGATCCTGCTCTCATGATGAGCGTCTCTGAGCGTGTCTGTGTTTGGGCGAGTGCAGACTCATCACACACAGGTGTTTATGAAGAGAGACACATCACAGACCAGACAGCAACAAATCAAACCCAACTCAGTCACTTTCATTCATTCACTCTTCCTGTCAATCATTCATCAGGGATGATGTGTCTTCGTAATCTTTCATCAGAATGTAATAATCACACTTTACACCATCACATCCGTTCAGCAGAGAAAATCAAATCCTGCAGTGTTTTCACCTCATTAAATATCCTGCTCTCACATCAAACACAGATTTGTCCACATTTACACATCAGTGACGTTTGTTAAAGCGACAGTTCACCAAAAAACTAACATTAATGTCATAATTTACTCTTCCTTGAGTTGTTTCAAACCTGCAGGAGTTTCTGGTAACACTTTACTTAAAGCCTTTATGCATTATGCATTATAAAAATAGTTTTAATGCATTAATTATGCCTTTTAATGCACCTTATGATGCATCGTACAATCTCGTGAATAATTGTAACCACGGTTAATACTTTATAACACTTTTCAGTTCATTGTTACACTATGCATTTTAAATTTGGCTATAATTATTTACAACAAGATACAATGTATTACAACGTACATTATAAATAATTAAATTGCATTATAGCATTTAATAACCCTTTATAATGCATTATACATAAAGGCTTTTAAGTAAAGTGTTGCGATTTTCTTTCTGTTGAATTCAAAAGATGTTTTGAAGAATGTTGGGAACCGAACAGTTGACGGTAGCCATTGACTTTCATAGTAAGGACAAATATACTACGGAAGCCAATGGCTACCATCAACTGATTGGTTCCCAACATTCTTTAATCTCCTACAGAAGTTAATCACTGATTTTTTTTTAAATCAAAGATACTGTTTTATACTGTGAGAAGCCTAGAATATCTCTTGAAAATGTCACCAAATTCTTTATATCATATAGAAAAGTTTTCATTCAAAAACAAAAATGCTCTACTTCTTCTTCTTGTCTTCCAGCTTCTCTTCTTGAATTCAACTCTAATTCAGTTTCATCACACAGACTTAAAAAAAAAAAAAAAAAAAAACGCCAGATTTTTGAGAACCTAATTAAAAATTTGTATTTTTGTAAACATGTTTTTTTTTCCTCAATATAATTCTTTCATATTTAAGATATGAGAATGATCTCCCCATTCATGTAATTTTATATTATAAAAAAAAATAAAAAAATAAAACTGTTTCTTATGCCCTAACAGAAGTAATAAGCAGGAAAAAGGACAGGCATTTTTATTCCTGAATAGCAGAAAAATAAATGTGGTAAAGTCTGAGTCTCTCTTTTCCTGAACATGACGGAGCGGCTCGTGGAAAGGTGGTTTCACAGCAGACGCCAGCACCGTGTTGGTTTACTAATGTTACTAATGCTCAGTGTGATAAAACACAGCGGTCTGAGAGTAAACAAATGAGAGAGAAGATATTTCCCTTCACGAACAGAGAGAGAGCAGGACATTATTAATCTGTGAAACACAGGTCTGTCTGTCTGCTCGTTATTCTGCAGCGGGTGAGTAACAGACTGTAACACTGATATGATAGTGATCGGATTTAACACCTGTCTGTTCCCCTCCCATAATGCCCTGCAGCCTGACGACAGCTGAAACCTCTCAGAGAGTCATTCATCTGGTCACACACACACACACACACACACACACACACACACACACACACACACACACACACACACACACACACACACACACACACACAGATGTGGATTGAACAGTGAGAGCTGAAGGAGCACCAATTAACACAGTGACATAAATTCAACACACACACACACTACATGTAATGAGCTGTTCCTCCCCTCACACACACACACACACAGCGTTGTCCTTGAATGAACCTCAATCATTAGTCACACACAGACTCTATTTCTCTCCCCTTGACATTAATAAAAACACATGTGAAGGAAATATATATATATATATATATATATATATATATATATATATATATATATATATATATATATATATATATATATATATATATATATAAAGATATTTAATATATAAACAACATTTTTATTAAATATATACATGCATGTGTTTGTATTTATATACACATAATACACAGTACACACACATATGTAAACAAAAAAAACATTTCGGATGGGATTAATTGTAATTAATCATTTGATAGCACTAATATATATATATATATATACACACACACACACACACACACACAGAGAGAGAGAGAGAGAGAGAGAGAGAGAGAGAGAGAGAGAGAATCATATAGTGAAAATAAACAACTGGTAAACCATTGTTTACAAAACAATTAATTTACTGAATTCAATTTTCACATATAGTCAGTGTTGATAATTTTCCATATTGCTGTGCTTCTGCAGTTCAGAATAATTCTGATCACTTTCAGTGTTTGATATTAAAGACATGTTTTGTTATTGTTGGCCGATGAGTGACACTGTGACCAGACGAGGAGCGCTGATTAGGAAACAACCACAATGGCAGTAAAATGACACATTTGGCTTCTCTCTCTCACACACACACGCACGCACACACACACACACACACACACACACTCGTGGTCTGACCCTGCGTGACCTCTGACCCCTGTGTTTGGCAGGGTCACACTCTGTCTTAGCGCTTAACGATTACAGTAATGAATGCAGACAGACGTATGTGGATGTGTTCGACCGGCAGGTGTTTCTGTCTTTAGTCTGGGAAAAATAACAGTCCAAAGAGATCAAACTGTGGAAATAAGATTAAATACACAATACATTTTCATAATTTCTTAGTCATATATATATATAGCAGCCATCTGAGAGCGCTCGCCTTTCTGTGTAAACGGCCAAATACTTACCAAAAATATGTCAAAGTGCTCGTCTTGATGAGTATTCATGTAAACAGTCTATTTATACTAAACACTGTTGGTATACAGGCTATTAAGGTAATGTAAACAGTTGAGAAACAAAACTCATGTGTAACAGTTCGATCCATGCATGAGGTCTTTAAGAGACAGCAACCCAAATGTGTCCCTGCAGCACAGAAGCAGTCATCAGTAGCACAGGTATATTTGTATTAATAGCCAACAATACATTGTATGGGTCACAATTATTGATTTTTCTTTTATGCCAAAAATCATTAGGATATTAAGTAAAGATCATGTTCCATGAAGATATTTTGTAAGTTTCCTACTGTAAATATATCAAAACTTAATTTTAGTAAATTTCCTACTGTAAATATATCAAAACTTAATTTCTGATTAGTAAAATGCATTGCTAAGAACTTCATTTGAACAACTTTAAAGATGATTTTCTCAATATTTAGATTTTTTTGCACCTTCAGATTCCAGATTTTCAAATAGTTGTATCTCAGACAAATATTGTCCTCCTAACAAACCATACATCAATGGAGACATTATTTATGTATAAATCTCAATTTCGAAAAATGTACCCTTATGACTGGTTTTGTGCTCCAGGGTCATAAATAAGTCTGCTGCTGTCATTAATGTTTATTTATGCATTGAAGACTAACCAGTGTTATGTTAAAGTTAAATAGATTATTCTGTTCTGTGGTATTTCTGTACCTGAATATTGCTGTTAAACCTGAAAAACGTAAAGCACAGTTCATTTTAGTTGTATCTTGTTCTTGTATTTGTTTGTGCCATTGCTTGTCATTAATCTATTCTTGCTTTATTACTGACTGTTTACTTGTCTTTTTTTTAGTTAAAATAAATTCAATTCAGAGTTTGAAAGATTTTTTTTTTTTTTTTTTAAGTATATTCCTTACAATATAAATATGAATCAACAACGTTATAAATTGTAAAACAAAAACACGGGGTGAGGAAACATTTAGTTTGGATGATTGTAGTTTAAAAATGTCTAAAAAAAATCCCCCCATAAGAGCCACCTAAAGGGGGATTCCCCCCCATTTTCCAAAATTAAATTCAGGCCCTGTATGTATATATATAAAACATCTGGTTTTAGTGGTTGTGCAAAATATTCAGAATAGAATTGAATCTGAATAAAGGAGGCAAACAGAATGCAGTTTTGCAATCTGAATTAAATTTAAAGAAAGAGAATTAAATTGAAATTTAAATTAATTTCTCTTAACTGTAAATCCATCTTCCTTTAATTCAAATGATAATTCCGTTTCCTGTTAATTAAAATCAGAATTCAGACTCTTGAATTGCAAGATGCCAGTTCTTTTTGCACAGTACTGTCTGTCTGCAGATGTGATGCTAATGGAGGTTAAAGTCACATGACCACGAGACACATCATGCCATCTATAAATTATTCAGTGTTGTATTGGGTCACACCTGTGTATTCACACACACACACACAGACGCGCACACACACACACACACAGACACAGGCGCGCACACACACACACACACACACACACACACACACACAGAGACACAGCCGCGCACACGCACACACACAGCCGCGCGCGCACACGCACACACACACACTAATAGTTTCCCCTCCTCTCCCAGCAGCACAATCAAGAAGAGCTTAAAAGCCTCAGGAAACTTAAGCACACCCACCTTTGTGTCTCAGGCTTTCTAACAGACGGTGTGTGTGTGTGTGTGTGTGTGTGTGTGTGTGTGTGTGTGTGTGTGTGTGTGTGTGTGTGACTACAGGAAGTTCCAGTAACTGTAAGTTCTGCTGCATGAGACTATAATTCGCCAACAGTAGAGACGTGTCCTCAGATCAACTCTGAACACATGCTCACACACAGACCTCAAGAAATCCTTGCAAGGCATCCAAAACACTGCCACAGCACGCAAACACACACACACACACACACACACACACACACACACACACACACACACACACACACACACAGCTGTTGAGATACAGAGATTCCCAGAGTCCAGCACACACAGTGACTAGCTGACCGTTACTGCTGACAGCTTTACTGATTACTGAATTTGTTTCTCTCCATCCATCTGTCCATGAAGACCAGAGCTTTTCAGATGCGCTAATAGAGATGTTTTTGTCAATGATGTTGAACTGAAATAAAGGTATATTAATTTAATGCAATCCTGTTTCAAGTGAAGGATTTCAAGGATTCAAGGATTTCTTGATGTTATCAGCCTCTAATCAGTGTTATTTTAGAATAATTTATATACTATTCATATTTTTTATATTTTGTATTTCTAGGTTTCAATTTAATTTCTAGTGATTTATGTGCTTTTGTCATTTGTATAAATGTTTTGTTCTTGGTTCTATATATTACTATTTAGTTTAATTTATTTATTTTTTTTTTTAGTTCAGTTATAGTTTTTATTTCCTATTAGTAATTTTAATGCCTCAACATGATCTTATTTCAGTTACAGTGATATTTTAGTATTATTGAGAACTGTTGTTTTGATTAATATTTTGAATTAGTTTTTTTATTATTATGGTTTGTTTTCATTTAAATGTAAAAGTTTTTGTAATTTTGTTGTGTATTTTTGTAACTTCTATTAGTTTTTTTAATGTCTAGTTTTTATACACTTTTATTAAATTTTTTTCATTTAGTTAAACTAAATAGGAAATACATAAAAATAAAAGAAATAAATATAAAAATATATAAATATCTATAAAAATTAAATACAAATAATAAAATAATAAATATAACTATAAAAATACAATAAAATAAAATGTTTAACTTTTCTCCTATACTTCGTTTACTTTTTTCTATGTTTTAATTTCAGTTAACATATATTTTATTTTAAGTATCAAATTATATGGTTAAAACATTTTTTCCACATAATATTTTTATATTCTTTCATTTCAGCTAATAAAAATATTTTAGCTTAAGATAACCACCCAGACAACAGTGACTGAAAAAAACCTGCACATCATTAAATCTGAATGGACGCAGGTCGAGAGGTTTTCGCAGCAGTTAGTTACGTGGCTCAGCGTCACGTAGCCTATAAATCTGTCGGGTCAGCGTAAAGGGAAACATTTAGACATGACTCGGTTAAAAGTTTGAGGTTTGAGCTGTAGCCCCTGAACCTACGGCTGCCACGTGCAGCTCGGGAGGCGGCTGTGTAATTACGGCGCTCACCGCAGGACAAACGATGGAAAGACTGAGGAAAGCTGGAGTAATACCAGCATCTGCTGCTGCTCGTCCAGCTCAGTGCTTCACTGCTGTCAGATTCTTAGAGTTCTCAAGAGCTTTATGCTTTCTAAGGGCCGCAACAAACCCTTAAAGAGACAGTCCGCCCAGAAACAAACATTCTGTCATCATTTACTAAAAAAAAATATTTAGAGAGAAATTACTATTAAATGAAAGTCAGTGGGGTCCAATATTTTTTGGATCTCAGTGTTCTTCAAAATGTCATACAGGTTTGAAATGAGATGAATGTAAATAACTGATGACAGAATTATCATATTTTGGCTCAAAACCCTTTAACAAATGTAAATAAATTGTTCCTAGATTATTTGTGACCCTAGAGCACAAAAGCTGTCATAAGTAGCACAGGTATATTTGTAGCAATAGACAACAATACATTGTATGGGTCACAATTATACATTTCTCTTTTATGACAAAAATCATTATGATATTAAGTAAAGATCATGTTCCATGAAAATATTTTGTAAATTTCCTACTGTAAATATATCAAAACTTAATTTTTGTTTGCTAAGAACTTCATTTGGACAACTTTAAAGATGATTTTCTCAATATGTTGAATTCAAATACTTGCATCTCGGCCAAATATTGCCCTATCCTAACAAACCATACATCAATGGAAGGCTTATTTAGTCAGCTTTCAGATGATGTATAAATCTAAAAAAAAAAGAAAAAAAAATGATGCTTACGAGAACGAGTCAATTTATTATTTTGTGTGCTGTAAACTGAACAAGAATTCTCCAAATATATTACTTGATCTTACTTAGATACTCAACTTGTTTAAATATTGTCCCAACTTTCCAATCCACTGTGCTTTTAGAAAAAGCACCATACAAGTACTTGTATGAGTCTTGTGCTTTATTCCAATGATTATGAAATCATACAACTTTCTGTCAGAAAGATAAAAAGAGTGTTATTCACTGAAAATCTAACCTGATGATGCAGGTTCAATTCGAGACGTGTCATGCAGGTTTGACGTCGACTGTCAAACATTGCCGGTTCTTTCGTGATATTAAACCTGGCCTGGATTTGGCCGACCTGAACGCAAGCGCGAATGAGATTAGAGAGCTATACTGCCTACACAAAGCTATTTAAAGCAAAGCACTTTTTTAGAAAATCACAGTCCCCTTCTTTTTCAATGCATGAACGAATATCTTAGACAATGTGCAATATTCCTACGCATTTCAAAAAATAAATAAATAACATCCATAATACTGTAACGTGCAAAAATTCTGAAACACATTTCCAGTCACAGTCAGTGCTCTTAGTTTTTGTTTGGATACATGTGTGATTGTCACACTTCACCTAGTGGCATGAAGAACTGGATGCAGAATCAGCTTTTCTCCGTCTTATCATCCGGATTCTGAAAACACAAGATATTTCATGTGTGAAAGCTGTCAGATATCGCTGGCTCCTTTCTGTGAGAGATCTAGTCTTCAGATACGGGGTAAAAACATCAACACAAAGCATTTTTGCCATGGTGTCTACAGGCTGTGTGCTGAATCAGGACACTGAGTCCATATCCAAACACTGTATAACTTACAGAGAACTTGGAAAATCATTTTAAGGCAAGACACTACAGGTGAATAGGATGACAATTTAGCTACTAGACAACATCATACTCATGCTGTCACAGTTCAATTGTTTTGCATTACACATTTTCTGAAATGTTATGTTTAAATATGCAAAACAGACATTAAATCTGCACTAATTTGCATACATTTCAGGAACATAAATCTGATCAGTGGATAAAGTCAGGGTGATAGTTCTTGTTTGATTTTGTTGACTTATTTGAGTTAAAGGTTTTTACAGAGGGGATTTTGGATTTCTCTTTTTAATCACTCCATAAATCAGAAAATACTGTCAACAGACAGAAAATCAAACACATTTTCACCACGCTTTTAGGAATAAAATGTTGTAAAAATAAGTGTGAATGATATATGAACAAACCCTTCTATAAAAACCTTCAGAATATAGAGAGGAATTAAATTCTAAGTTTTGGTGTATGTAAGTGCTGCTGAAGTGGAGAAACAAACTCGCAGCCTTAAAAATTATGGATTTTACCTTTTTTTTAGGAATAGAATGTTGTAAAAATAAGTGTGAATGATATATGAACAAACCCTTCTATAAAAACCTTCAGAATATAGATAGGAATAAAACTGTAAGTTTTGGTGTATGTAAGTGCTGCTGATGTGGTGAAACAAACTCGCAACCTTTAAAATTATGGATTTAACCTTTTTTTTTTAGGAATAAAATGTTGTAAAAATAAGTGTGAATGATATATGAACAAACCCTTCTATAAAAACCTTCAGAATATAGATAGGAATAAAACTATAAATTTTGGTGTATGTAAGTGCTGCTGAAGTGGTGAAACAAACTTCTGAAATCTACAGATGCAAACAGAATAAGTGAAATAAAACAAACACTTAAAATGTCTTTTGGGCGTTTTGTTTCCACTAGTCTGAAACAACAGATGTTATTGAAGCAAAATAAGGCAAAAACTCAAAACTGGCCAGTGCATGAAAAATCTGTGGGTTTGCCTGTACTGTCTTGCCTTAATCTAAAGTAGATTTGATATTTGTAAAGACAACATGCATGCTGCTCACCCACTAAAATCTCTGTCACAGGGTGTTTCCATGCTGCTCAAGTCCCTCCTTCAATGTAAGTTTTTGTCAAATCAGCAATAGCAACAACAATAGCCACGATTGACACCATAAATTAAGAAGAAACACTTAATGAATTGCTTTGGCAGAAAAGCAGATATGTTTATTAAGCACTTTAATGTCAGAAAATTAAGCACAATATAATACAGGAAATTAAATTTCAAAATGTGAAAGTTTTCAATGTACACTGTCAGCTATTTACAATCAAACTTCTCTTGCACTCAAAAAAAAAAAAAAAAAAAAAAAAAAAAAAACCTTCAGTAAAACAGATGGCTTGAGATTTCTGAATACTGTCCAGGGTTCATCTTCATCTTAAAAGGCTCATTCTCTGTCTGTCCTTGTACAAGGCTTAGTAAAGTGCCTTTCTGTAATTCTTCAGAGAACAAGCTTTCTGATGCAGTTACACCCAATATGGCCTTACTGAGAGTCTCCTCTCATAGCAAACAGATGTCTGAAATCCACTCCACACCCACCCCGTTCTCCCTCCCCCACAGAGAGCCGTGGCTCGGAGACATGAGATCCGGCTTCACAAGACCGTGGGCTTTTTGTGTTTTAACTTTGGCTTGAGGAGTATACATTTCAAACCCAGTCCTGAAATCCAAATATTACTGCGGTTTGCTGCTTGACATAAGTAAAAAGCACAATGACCTTTCGTTGACCTTATCATCAGAAGTCCCTGACGTCGCCTGCCGCTTTCTCACTGCCGTGCAAACTTGGACGCGGCTTGTTGCATTTTCTTCAGTCGCTGAGGACTCTGCATTTAGCACCAAACTCTGTAGTTAACGATACACCGCCATTTGTTTAAATATGCAACTATGTAAATAGAGGAAAACACAAACAAATAAAAGACAGGTCCCACAGGGACTAAATAATGAAGTACGTTAAAGCCAGAGTTACTCTTCTTTAAGGGCATCAATAATGCTACAAACATAATTAAATGAGTTACAATGCCAGAGTAAGATGTTTGTGGTTTAGAAATAATAAAAAAACAATATATAATAGGCGAAGCCAAAACATAGCACCATGATTTAAGCAAATACAGCACACACGGAAGCGGCTTTTTCTCCGAAATAAATATGTGTGAAGAGTAAACTTAGACTGTTTTTGTCTTCTTATGAGTGCGCCGAAGTACTAATGGAGACTTTAAGAGATTTAAAGATGTGAATGCAACGGAAAGTCTGTGATATCTGTCAAAGAGAAAACAATGTACTCCAGTGGCACATTGCTGTCAGTTGCACTTATACAGCTCAAGACAAAACAAACAGAAAAATGTAAATTTCTTTTTTAAAGTAAACTCTGATAAGCAAACAAACAAACAAACAAAGCATTAAAAGGCAAAAAAAAAAAAAAAAACTCTTTAGATTTTTTCAAAAAAGAACACAAAGGAGAAAGTGCATCCACTGCCTATTAAATATTAATGCATTAAATAAAAGCGTCTGTGTGCATCATGGTCACCACAAGAAGGCTGGAGCATCGACAGGCACGAGTATGAATTTGCATCACCATTGGGCGATAATCCCTCTTAGGTTTCTCTCACGTTCCTTTCTTCTTGAGACGTTCCACAGAGAAGTGTGGAAAATGGTTTCAGTTCTTTTGCAGATGAAAGCATTCACTTTGGCACAGTCTCTTTCTGAATGATGAATTAGGACATCTGAAACGAAATCAAAACTACTTCAGTATTTGAGAAGTTACTGACATTCTTACAACATGTAGATGAGTGGTTCTTAAACTTTTCAGACCAAGTACCCCCTTTGATCGAATCAGGGTGTCTAAGCACTACCTAGTCGCCAAGTTTCTTCAAAAACCAACGTATTTAACCAGATTTTGATTAATATTCCTGCTGTTTAGATAAGTCATGCAGCCCTTTGCAGTAGAAGAGCATCTAAAAACATACATATATAACATTAGTAGCATTAAGAGTTTAGTGACACACGTACCATAGTTTGAGAACCACTGACATAAGCTTTTTTAAAGACAAAGGCTTTATATTCTCTCTCTCTCTCTCTCTCTCTCTCTCTATATATATATATATATAAAACCCTCACTGCTATAAACACTTCAAAATTACAGCTTTATGTAATAATACCCTGTAAATATACATGACAATCTAATAATATTGTGAATTTAAGTTACAAATGTGCTTTCAGCCACAAAATAGTCTTTAAATGTCAAGTGCTCACCAGTTATAACGGCGTCTCTTTTTTGCAGTTTAACCCAGAGTCCGATCCTTCAATCTGAAGCTGTAAGGCTTGTTTCAGGCTTAATTCCGTCTCCCCTATTGGGTAATTGTCCAGAAGGTCCTGGTGGCCCCTGCTGGGAGCAGTTCTGGGAACTGAAACTCTCCCAAAAAAAACCTGGTTTCCCTGTAGGTGGTAGTTGGGGTTGGTCATAATACCATTCCTCTTCTTCTCTGCACAGCTCTGGGGCTGAATGTAAAACTGCTCCTGCGATTGGACAGAATCCAGAGTGCTGGATCTTCCCACCATGATCTTACATTGAGGATCTTTAACTGCAATGTTGGACACTGGCTTACTGAGCACAAGCTTTTTATCAAACTGAGTCAGTTCATACTCAAGAACCTGGCTCTGCGAATAAGAGCCATTCTTGCTCTTCTTCTTCTCACCAGATGTTCCTTTGTTTGAGCAGTTTTGGCCATTCTTGGACGCTTTGGTGGACTTGAGGCCTGGCTTGACCTGACTCCAATCATACTCGCTGGTTGGAGAGCCAGGCTGAGTGCCGATGGACCTGGTGGTGGAGGAGGGAGAAACGATGGATTGACGACTGCGACTGCGAGGCAGTGAATGCTGCTGGATCTGTTCAATAAAAGAAAGGGCATTGACGCTGTCAATGGGGACAGTCTGGGCAGTCGCAGTGGATGAGGTGGTCCTCAACGAAGAGTTCTTTGAACTTTTGAGTGAGTTATTGGAGAGAGAGGACTTTTGCCGGTCTACTGTTGAGTCTGGAGACTCTGATGGTGAGCTGAAAGCATGAACAGGTCCGTTGGATTGTCTTCGCCCTGATGAATGCACGTCACCAGCTCCTGTGCTTCCAGAGCTGCTGGACTTTATAGTGAGTGACTGCACTTTCCCAGCAACCGAAGCAGGTGTTTGCTGCTCCATGGTGTGAACAGGAGACGGGTTGCAGCCATTGAGACTCGTGGCGCCATATTTCTCCAAGAGTTTGATTATGGAGGTGTGACCACCCTTGGCTGCCACTCTCATGGCAGTGCGTCCAAACTGATCAGCGTGGTTTGGATCCGCACCATGCTCTAGAAGAGTCTGAACCACATCAATGTGCCCCTCTTGAGCGGCGATACCCAGAGCTGTAGCACCCTGGTTGCATGTGTGGTCTACAATGGTGCCATTGTCAATCAAGGCTTTAACAATCTTTATGTGACCCTGCCAAGCTGCCGACTGGAGGGCAGAACGTTTCTCATTATCACATGAGTTCACATCCGCATGGTAGTTGATTAGTAACCTGACCATCTCTACATGTCCTTGCCAACATGACACATGCAAGGCAGTTCTTCCTTCCAAATCACTGGCCTCAACATTGGCTCTGTTTTCGAGGAAGTACTCCGCCATGGCTAGCTGATTCTCAAGTGCCAGGATGTAAAGAGTTGGGCGACCGTCTGCATCTTTGAAGTCAATATCCGCCCCGTGGCTCAGCAACAACTCCACAATGTCTCTGTGCCCTTCTAGTGCTGCAACTCGGATAGCATTTCTCCCATCGTACCCTCTCTGGTCAATACACGACTTGTTCTCCAGCAAGATGTGCACACAGTCGTAATGACCCTCTTGAGCAGACAGAATCAAAGGGATACGTCCATCATTGTCAACCTCTGTGCAGCGGGCACCTTGTTCAATAAGAGCATCACAAACTTGTCTGTGTCCCTCAAAAGCGGCCATGTGCAGCGGCGTCCAGCCTGCATCATCTCTGTGGTTTTCATCCAGTCCTCTGTCCAGCAGAGTTCGGACAACTTCCACGTTCCCCTGTGCAGATGCAATGCTCAGCACGGTCCTGCCTTCACTGTCAATACTGTCCACTGCCGCACCCCAGAAAAGCAGAGTGTTGACAACTGAAGCATGTCCCATAGATGCTGCAGCAAGCAAAGGTGTTCTACCATTATTATCAGTGTGATCAACATCCGCTCCTCCTTCTAGAAGCAGATCAACCACATCCACATGGCCTTCGTAGGCAGCCACCAAAAGTGGGGTCATGCAGTCCTTGTCGCAGTGGTCCACCTCTGCTCCACGGTCAATCAGCAGGCTCACGACCGAACCGTGGCCTTTGCTGGCTGGAACACAAAGAGCAGCAACGGAGAGCGCCGTCCTGCCATCCACATCCTCATGGTTGACCTCAGCTCCATGATCCAGTAGATGCTCGACAATTTCTCTGTGGCCCATGTATGCTGCAGCAATCAACGCCGTTCGACCTTCATTATCCACCTTGTTGACTTCGGCTCCATGCTGAAGAAGGTTGAGGACAATATCTTCATGACCTCCCCAAGCGGCAGCTCTCAGGGCAGTTCTACTGTCAGCATCTGCGCAGTCTACTTTAGCACCTGCATACAGGAGCGCAGACACAACTTCCGAGTGACCTCCCCAGGCTGCAGACCTAAGGGCGGTCCACCCATCATGGTCTGTGTGATTGATGTTAGCATCACACCCGATGAGACAGTTGACCACCTTGGTGTGGCCTTGTCTAGCTGCCAGAGTGAGTGCTGTCTGTCCATGGTTGTCCTTCAACTCCATGTTGGCTCTTCTGGATATGAGAAGGTTCACGACGTCCAGATTTCCACTGTAGGCTGCATTGGCTAAAAGAGTTCTTCCATTGGAGTCAGTTTGATTAACAGAAGCGCCATTATCTAGTAGGGTTCGAATAGAGTCCTCACGTTCCAAGGCCTGTTGCAAAATGCAGGAAGCATGGTCATCTTCATTGCTGACGTGAGCCCCAGCTTTGACTAGTAGTTGGAGTACCTCCTGTTCTTTTGGGATTGAAGTGGACAGGGAGTCTTTAGCAGGGGTGCCATTCCACACCATCCAAAGGGCAAGATTAAAGGGCTCGATCTGCAGGTTCGAGTTGATCAGGTGATAGGCAAACTCCTGCACTTCCAGAGGCTTAAGCTGTTTAGCTCTGCAAGTGTAACTCATGGCCATCATTCGATGTCCTTCTGCTGCATTGCAAAGGTATTTTTGTGTGCAGTGTTTAACATCCAGGAGCCATTCAGCAAAGCTGTAGTGAAATAAGATCTTAGAACTGCCAAGTCCATCAATAAGCAACTTGGAGAGAATGTCCATCTTCTTCTGGAAGTCCTCCATTGTCAAAGTCATGTTTTTAGTCCAGACTGCATGATAGAGCTCCTTGACAGTCAGCGGCCTGCAGGCAGCCAGAATCACATTAAGGATGGGCTGGACTTTGGCGAACTGCTTTCTGACAAACAGTCTCTGGCAGAGCCAAAGGTAGAGTCCATTCAGTGTTCCCGGGATGTCTCGGATTTCCCGCAGCATGATGAAGCTCTCAACCACTCCATCAAGAACTCGCTCAAGGTACAGGAAGCAGCCACTGCTCTTGATGTGAAGCTGATTCAGCATCTCTGCTGTCTCCTTTGTGAGGTGTTGTCGCAGGGCCTCCTCCTGGTCTAGGCGGTGAAGGATGTATTGCTGCACATCTTTTACGATGTAGGCCTTCCGTAAGTCATCTAGGCTGATCTTTCTGAATCCTAAAAGAAGGACAGAGACAAAAGGTGATTAGTTTGGCCTGATGTCCGTACAGAAGATTGCTAGTGTCACATTTGGTCACAGTGAGGTTTTTCGATGAAGAAACAGAGACAAAATCTAGAGAAAAAAAATCAGTAAGATGAGTATCAGCCTGAGAATTTCATAGCATTTACTGAATTCTAGAAAACTGGGACACAAGCAGACAACACTGACTTCGCATATTTTATCTGGTGATGTCAGCTACAATCTGATGTGTTTTCAAAAAAGATTAAGCTTTAGGTAAACAAATTAGATTCGCTTTGCAAAGACGGGTGTTAAAAAATACAAATTTACAGTCGTGTTTGCATACCCCTTTTGTCTCCTAAATTACAGAATTCATAAAATATATATATATATATATATATATACACACACACACAAATAAAGATATGTGTATATTTCCCACAAGACAAAATAATAACAATTTACACTATTTATCCTGTTTACAAAAGTTTTCACTCCCTTGGTTCCTAGTATGTCTTATTGTTATTAATAAATATTTGCACCTATTGTAGTTTTTGTGTATTTTGTATGAGCCTCCCTCAATTGCGAAAAGCTCAAAATGTGCTTTTTCCAAGGAACAGTGGCAGCTTCTCTACTCAAAACAGGACCATTTATGTTCATTCAGTTGTTCTTTTGCTTTGTGGAATGTATCTGTTATGTGAAACAGATTCTTCAAGCCAAAACTAAATAAAAAACAAAATGCATTATTTTTAAATGTTAAACATCTTGCAGATACCACAAGAGGAATGTAAACTTATGCACTCAACTGTATCAGCAGCCTTGCAAACACACACACACACACACACACACACACACACACACACACACAGCGACCTTCATCTTCATGCACAATATACAAAACTCAAGACCAGAAGTGACAGATAAAGGCAGATTTCCTGCAGAAAGGATGATTGGAATTTGCTTTGTTTTCTCTAAAAAATAAAACAAGACGTGTAATGATTCCTGTGGCAGAACTAGGTCACATCTGCAACTTCACAAAGTATTTAGCACACTCGAGAGTTTCACATAAACTGTAAAAAGAATTTTTCAAAATAAAACAAGGCTGAACCAAGGGTTTTACAAACAAGCACTTATGCCAACAGATGTCAAGGCATTCTGCTTCAGAGAAGTGTAAATTCCATAGTTTTTTTCGGGATCTGCATGCATGTTTACAAGAGTCCCAAAGGGCAGATTGAGCATTCTATGCACAGATTTTATTTACAGTTCCCATGGACTCAAGACACGCTGAGGTCAAAGGAAAGGAAAAAAACATGAACTCCTCTAAGGTCGTTCACATATGTCTCAATCCTTCTGTAGCCCCACTGGTGGGAGAGCAGAAAAACATTCCTTTTCCATATAATTTAATTGGTCGCTCACTCATACAATCTATACGAGTCCATTTTCTATGAGAAAGAGTAAGTATCTCAATCCCAAGTTAATACATTACTTTTTTCAAGCCAAACCCCAGAAAAGTGTTTCAGTCCTTCAGAAAGAAAAACCAACAACACAAAAACAGAATACAGATTACAGATTACATCTTTCCTGGCTGGTCCCTTACAGTTTGAAAAGTTCACAAAACCCCTTTGAATAAGATTATATAACGTCCATCTTTCTGAAAGGGCTCAGGAGTTATTTTCTTTGTCTTTGGTGCTGAAGGCCTGAGGCTGCCGTCAACAGCTGAGGTTTCCCAAATAAAACCTGTGTGAAATCTAAACCGGGGCATGAATGACAACAGAGGCACACCTGTGGACAATCATCCCGCCTTCATGCCATATTTTTTCCTCTTCTCCTTCATACCATTGGCTTTTAATATCCAGTTAGAGAGTTCATTAGAGCCCACCCACTTTTCAGCGATGGTGGCTCTGGAAGTAATTTTCCCACAGGGATTTTTAAAAAGTCTTTGTTAAAGCATTATAAGCCATGAACCAAGCCAACCAGCTAAGATGAGAATCACAACATTATAAACTTTGATTTGAAGTAAATATGCAAATCGAACAATAAGACAAAAGTATGAACAATAAGAACAAGACTGTGTGCTTAACGGCTTTAGTGAGAGAAGTACTACAATCCCATGAAGCATTCAAATTACATTCATCAAATTAAAACAATGGAGAAATCTAAAAATATTAAAGTTGTTGGTTGTGTCTATGCAAACGATGTTCATTGCAAAATACGCATATTTATACAAACGCAAGTATATTGAGATCCTTTACATGACTCGAATACGTAATTTGCAGTTCTTCATGGGAGTGGGCGGAGCTTCACAAGAATGGGTGGAGCTGAATATGTATTTTGGCGCAATCTGCTCACTGCAATTCTGGTGGAATTTTCTCTACAGCATCATGGGTAATGTAGTTTTAACAATGAATACTGCTATTAAACATGATTCCTTAAAAAATAAGTTGAATTAATGTGAACAGAAGGGTTCAACAAAAGCACATACAGTAGATTAACAACCTCCGAGCTCACAACAGGTCTGTCTTTGAAGATTTATCTGTCAGTGTTAAAAATCAAGCTCTCTGGTGAAACCGAATTACATTTTTTACTTCCAAAACCTGATTGTTGCGCTCTATTGCATAACATTTTGCTCCAGTTCACCATAAAAACCTTTAAATGAAGTCAGAATGGCCACTAGCATGTAGTGCAGTTTACAACCCATGTTCTCTCGTTGAGCCCCGGTGCGTCTGAGGCTTGTTTTTGTCATTAGTGAACTAACTGACCCAGACCTTCACCCTGCCATCAAAACACACAACAGTCTCCAAGCCTTCAGCCTTTGTGCGACTCCAGATGAAGGAAATAGAAAGGCTGAAAGAGGAAGGGGCCTTGTAGGGGGACTAAAAGTGGGGCATTGGAACAGATGACCCAAATATGTTATTTGGCCGGCGGGTCCTGCACGTAACTAACTCATCTGTTTAAGTGGGTTGAAGGGATGTTGGGTTTGGAAAGCCGCCACTGGTTAAAGAGTTCACCGGGTTTAGAATACAGATTACAAATTACTGTCTAGTAAATACTGGAGGCATTTCAAGCGTTCATCTTTTTAGACTTCTAAAAAAACCTGGAGCCAACTAAACCTCTTTCATTATGTGTTCAGTATCCTCCCAAACACATGTACTTTCAATCAGAGGCGGGAGGTCGAGGAAACCCTGAGAGGATGTCGCTGCGCAATCTGAATCTGTTTTTCATGTTTCTAATGAAGAAACCGTGATTCTGTTCCAAATTATTCTTATTCTCCCCATTCTCAATATTTATTGACACTATCCTTTTGTTACCTATATTATATTATGTATTTCTGTTTCCAGTATATAATTATACCATGAAATGCAACTGCATTCATGGCTATCCCCAGACTGGCCAAATGTCTACTGTCCACTTAATTTGACTAATTGATTAGTTGATTGTGAAATGACTGTTTATGATTATGTGAATCGACTGTCTATTGTGTTACTGCTTTTGTACAGTGTCCTTGAGCTTGGGAAAGGTGCTATATATATTAAACATATTATTATTATTATTATTATAAGCAAATATAAGGTAATAAAGGGGAACAAACAGAAATTGCAAGCAATTAACGAGTATTTACGAGTATAAATTTGGGTATAAATTCAATCTATACATTCATAAAAAAAAATCTCTCCTCTTTCCTCACATAACTGCACTGCGATCATATCTGAAGTTGTTTTCTCTCAGATCTTTCTATTCCAGAATTATTAAATGCATTTTTCTGTCGGTTTTACCAAACTGTCATTAGAGAAAACATTCTGCTCCTTTATTTCACTAAATATTTAATCAAAACAAATAACAAAATTATGTCTGATTTTTAATGAGATCAAATAATATATTAGTATGAAATATGTAAATTTTTGGTAGTAGTTTAACTTCACCTGTTAAATTTATATAGCATATTATTTCAGTAGTGTAGACCTGTATTGATATGAATAAAGCTTGTAATATAGGGCTGCTCGATTATGGCAAAAATCATAATCACGATTATTTTGGTCAATATTGTTATTATGAGGGTGCCATATGACCAAAACTTTATATGAGTGATTTATTAAAAGAAAGTGATACATATCAAATATGAATTTTCTTATTGAAAATAATTAAACTGTCAGTAATAAAAAAGCAAAGGACAAATACAATAGAATAAAAAGATACAACTAAAATAAATATACTTCCCATTTTGCAAATGTCATGTTACATGATTTTACTGGTTAGCACAGGAAATTGGGCTTTTATGGAGGAACGAAAGCACAGTGCTGCAAAAAGGGGCAATAATCATTTTATCTCAGTTATTGTATTTTCATAATCGTTGGAGGCACAAATCGAAATCGAAACCGTTTTTCTGTTAATTGCACAGCCCTAATGTAATATTTTTTTTTCAAGGGCAGTCAGGGATTTTTCTTTTTTTTTTTTCATTATTGTTGATGACAGCAGCAGGTTTAACAGGCTGTATTCACACAGATCTATTTTAACGGATCACAATTTGTCTTGTCTTGTCTGTTTGGGAGGAAACTGGATCTTCCACCATAAACGAATTCATCAATCATGCGGCAGAGCGACAGACAGGTGTGCTTACATAAGGAGTGGCCTTTGTGAGCAACACTTGGGTGTGTGAACTTCACATGCATGTATACAGACAGCTTGTGTTCCCACAGGAAAGAGATTTCACAAACGAGATCTCCTCAACATCTTAACTGTCTGCAATGAGATTAAACTTTTGCTCAAGTCTCCTGCTTCTCAGATGCTTCTCCTGAGAAAAAAATAAATAAAAATCTCTGTATTCTCACACGTCTCAATAATGTCTCAAACTGTGCTCAGATTTGCCAAGATCCCAAAGTCTAAGGTCTAATCGCCTGAAGCAGTTTCTATGGCGGTTTATAGAATACAGATCGTTTCACAGCAGCTTTACAGTAACACACGAGAAAATAACAATGTTATAATAAGTGTCAATGTTGCAAAATGAGTCAATTATGACAAGAGAGTCATTATTCGGATCAATTCAGTTCAAGTTATGTGCTCATCTGATCGTCAGTGTAGTTATATCAGTGCATTTCAATTTTACAAAGAACAATTATGATTGTGATTTAAAATGCAAATTAAAAAAGAAGCAAAAAAGAATACAGGCTATATAATAATAATAATAATAATTTTTAATAATAAATTATTATTATAATAATTTTTATGTACTTATTAACATTTAATTTACTTTATAATGCTGCTGTTTGCTGACATGTCGGCGGTCAAAAATTAAAATGATTGATGACTTCGCGCAGCGCACACGCAATGGGATAGAAGGGATACATTTGGCGCTACTGGGCATGTGCACATAAATACAGTATAATTTTTGTCAAACTATACAACATAATTAGTATTTCATTATTGTAAAGGGTAAGTTTAAGGCTGGGGTAGGTGTTGACGTTAATAACACACAAACTAACAGGTAAAAAATTGAATTAGAAACATCTAAACTTTTCAGAACGCAGCAAGTGCACCGCTGGTCATGTGACAAGAATCAACGAATCAGCTTCATCCTTTCCTGTAAGAGAAAAAGAAAGCTAAGCCAAGATGGAGAAACAGCTGATCATAGCTGTACAAGGATGCACCTATCGTTTTCCATGCATTTTCAGGTGCAAATGTGGTTTTGTTTTGAAGGGGAAAAAAGCATATTGCTGGACTGATCAGAACATTTGGCGAGTCCAATGACCGAGTCAGAGACAAGTCCGAGTGCAAACACCAACGAGTCTGAGACGAGAGAAAAACGAGTACTTCAGCCCTACATCTGAGCAGAGCTGACATGAACATTATAGGTAAGATCATCGCTAGATTAGTCAATGATCCAAACAGTCATTAGTTGCAGGCCTGCGTCTGAGTTCAGAGGGTGTTTCTGAGATCATCTTCTGTTGATGTGGTCTTTCCAGTCCGTCTGAAATAGTCCGGCACAGAAACCCTAAACCCCAGGCACATGTGTGTCTTGATGACTTGCTATTTTAACTCGCTCTCTGTACATGCGGTGAGGGTTCTGCATGAATGAAACATCGCTCGCCCTCAGCCGCCCGAAAACATGCAAGCGTCCGCTGCTCCGCGTTTGTAATTACGCCAGTCAAGCAAAGTTTCCTAAAATACACTTGAATCAGCAAACTTCCCAAACGCAAGCTGCCCAATTCAGAGCTTCAAGTGTGTGTGCTCGGATCCAAATACAGTGTTCAGATTACACACAAGCGCTTCAGCAGTGTGTTGAGTCAGAGGACCGGGCCGCTCTCACAGAGATAGAGAACTAAAATCATTACATACAAACATCAAATCATGTACAGACATGTTCTCTGCTGCAGACTGAGATGAAAGACTGCTGCACTATTGTTGAGTCAGATGCAATGATACTGTAGTATAACAGTGCACTAGCTATTTTACTCTAACTTCACTTCTCACTGCATACAGCTACAGTTAAATACAAACTACATTGTATGGAGTATTGTTCAAATTACAGATGAAAAATGCATCTGATTTCACTGTTCTGAGTTTAAAACAAGTGAAACTTTATTACTTCATTTTTATCTATATTATTAATTAATTTTAAAAAATGTAATTAAATTACATTATTTTAAATATTATAAAATAAAAATATTATAAAATAATGTATAAAGTGTATATATATATATATATATATATATATATATATATATATATATATATATATATATATATATATTTTTTTTTTTTTTTTTTTTTTTTTTTTTCTTAAATACTGATTTTTTTTAGGTTATGGTAAAATAATACAATAAAAATATTCCTTTTGTTTTTATTTTGTAATTTTTATATTTACATTTATGTACCTTGCAGCCACTTTTATGCAGTTTTATGAATTACTTTGTATCAAATTCAACATGAATGCAACAATGGATAAAAGAATAATTATAAAAGAAGTGGCAAGTAACACAAATTAAATATGAAATTTTGATGTAGAAAGACTGAAATAGTATGATTTTTTTTCTTCTGTGTAGGCTTGTTAAGTCCAATCCAAACAATTGTCCAAAAAAAAAAAAAAAAAAAAACAGATGTTAAAAAGCCTCATCCAATCAGAACAGAGGCTCATCATCAGTCCGATGACAGCTCAAGGATCAGGATGTTTGCAGGAAAGACAGAGACACCAGACTCTTCCTGCTCTCTCTGCCAGCATGAACGAGCTGCACTTCAGTCATTTAACACAACATCTCTCTTCTCCATCACTTCAGAGGGTTTGCTCTGCCAGCTCAAGGTTAATGTGTGCCTTGTTCCTCTCTGGAGAGATGGACAGAAGATGAAGGGTGCGGCTTTGACGCCGTTTTTAAAAGAACTGCATTTCTAAGACAGAATCAGCAGTCTAGAGCATGATGGGATATGATCGCACACACTAACACTCCTGGACCTCACGCTGGAGAGTCTGGCCTGTCACCAACAACAATATAACACAACGTGACCAGAAAGAGAAAGAGAAAGAAATTCCAAGGGAAGGAAACTTGAAGATTGTGGAGACGCTCGGGGAGCAGACATACACCTCACCTGTGGACAAGGGGCCTGTGTGTGTGAGTGTGTGTGTGTGTGTGTGAGTGAGATAGAGAGAGAGAGAGAGAGCGAGAGAGAGAGAGTGAGTGAGTATGTGTGTGTGTGTGTGTGTGTGTGTGTGTGTGATAGAGTCAGTGTGTGTGTGGTGTGTGTATGTGTGAGAGAGTGCGTGTGCGTGTGAGTGTGTGTGTGTGTTTTTCTTTCTGATCTGTGGTGATTCCCAGCACTGAAAGGGGAAAATGAACCATTCATATATGAGTGATTCAAAAGCATATTACAGTCAGCAAACTTTTTGTCATGAAGTGCCCTTTTCAGTGTTTCTAGCTGATCACTGTGCCAATATACACTCACCTAAAGGATTATTAGGAACACCTTTTCAATTTCTCATTAATGCAATTATCTAATCAACCAATCACATGGCAGTTGCTTCAATGCATTTAGGGGTGTGGTCCTGGTCAAGACAATCTCCTGAACTCCAAACTGAATGTCAGAATGGGGAAGAAAGGTGATTTAAGCAATTTTGAGCGTGGCATGGTTGTTGGTGCCAGACGGGCCGGTCTGAGTATTTAACAATCTGCTCAGTTACTGGGATTTTCACGCACAACCATTTCTAGGGTTTACAAAGAATGGTGTAAAAAGGGAAAAACATCCAGTATGCGGCAGTCCTGTGGGTGAAAATGCCTTGTTGATGCTAGAGGTCAGAGGAGAATGGGCCGACTGATTCAAGCTGATAGAAGAGCAACTTTGACTGAAATAACCACTCGTTACAACCGAGGTATGCAGCAAAGCATTTGTGAAGCCACAACACGCACAAGCTTGAGGCGGATGGGCTACAACAGCAGAAGACCCCACCGGGTACCACTCATCTCCACTACAAATAGGAAAAAGAGGTTACAATTTGCACGAGCTCACCAAAATTGGACAGTTGAAGACTGGAAAAATGTTGCCTGGTCTGATGAGTCTCGATTTCTGTTGAGACATTCAGATGGTAGAGTCAGAATTTGGCGTAAACAGAATGAGAACATGGATCCATCATGCCTTGTTACCACTGTGCAGGCTGGTGGTGGTGGTGTAATGGTGTGGGGGATGTTTTCTTGGCACACTTTAGGCCCCTTAGTGCCAATTGGGCATCGTTTAAATGCCACGGCCTACCTGAGCATTGTTTCTGACCATGTCCATCCCTTTATGACCACCATGTACCCATCCTCTGATGGCTACTTCCAGCAGGATAATGCACCATGTCACAAAGCTCGAATCATTTCAAATTGGTTTCTTGAACATGACAATGAGTTCACTGTACAGTCACCAGATCTCAACCCAATAGAGCATCTTTGGGATGTGGTGGAACGGGAGCTTCGTGCCCTGGATGTGCATCCCACAAATCTCCATCAACTGCAAGATGCTATCCTATCAAAATGGGCCAGCATTTCTAAAGAATGCTTTCAGCACCTTGTTGAATCAATGCCACGTAGAATTAAGGCAGTTCTGAAGGCGAAAGGGGGTCAAACACAGTATTAGTATGGTGTTCCTAATAATCCTTTAGGTGAGTGTATACACACGAGCAGTACCAATAACAGCTGATAAAAACTGAGCAGCAGATCATCATATTAGAATGATTTCTGAAGATCATGTGACACTGAAGACTGGAGTAATGATGCTGAAAATACAGCTGCGCATCACAGAAATAAATTACACTTTAACAGAGATTCACACAGAAAACAGCTGTTTTAAATTCTTCAGATTTAAGAAAGAAAAAAAACTTTCAAAAATCATAAAAGTTGTTTATTTTCAGGTGTAAAATAGACTTTAAATAACAGTTTTCCAATGTGACTCTGCTGAACATCACTGTATGTGTGTTTGCGCTTCGTCACTGTGATTTGTGTGTGAAAAGCTGAAAAATGCTAGTTGTGATTGCATTTTAAATAGCAGAACGATGTCATTCACTCAAATCACGCAGCGTGATGAAGCGTCTGAAGTGATTAACACTCTGTGTGCATATTAGCTTCTGATCCGGTATTGAAATTTGTATTAAGAACAACTAATTCCATTGGTTTTTAGCTTAAATTAGATGTTGCTATTGTGCTAACCACACTTCAAACTCGTTTTCACCGGCAGCAGAGCGACACATGACAGTTCTGCACTGTTTCCCACAGATTAGCCTTTGACCCCTGAGCCCCCGTCACCATGGGAACGGCACAGAGGTCACAGAGATCGGCCCCTCACACCCAAACAGTGCTAACGGTCAAACGTGTTAATGAATAGGCGTGTGCGGGTGAATCTGACATCTGACCCGACTCACAGAACACAGCTGTCTCAATCAGACTCTGAATACTGTGATGAAGATCATAAACCGACTCTTACATTTATTCCTTAAAGAAGCTCAACACAACTGAATGCTTTCAGAAACACTCAAATGTCGCTACATAACTGTGAAAATCTCTGTATGAAGTTAAAATAGCTGTTTTCTATGTGAATATGTCTTAAACTGTAATGTATTTCTGTGATGTGCAGCTGTATTTTCAGCATCATTACTCCAGTCTTCAGTGTCACATGATCTTCAGAAATCATTCTAATATGATGATTTGCTGCTCAAGAAACATTTCTGATTATTATCAATGTTGAAAACAGTCGTGCTGCACAATATTTCTGTGGAAACTGAGATACATGTTGATGAATAGAAAGTTCAAAAGAACAGCATTTATTTGAAATAGAAATCTTTCATAACATTATAAATGTTTTAGTGATATTTTTGGTCAATTTAATGCAGCCTTGATGAATAAATGCATTAGTTTCTGAGTGAAATCATACAGGATGAGTCATGATTTTCTCTATCAGTATCTGATCATTTCTGTATTTGCTGTGATGTTACTAGCTAATATTAACATTTGCCACCAGCAGCCTTTCATTAGCAGACAATGGAGTAATGAGTACAATCAGAGCAGGAGAGTGTTATTCAGAATGTAAACAGAAAGGATGTCGATGTCGTGTTGACTTTAGAGCAGGTGTTTATAATCTGCGGTTAAATGCATCTGATTTTAATGCTGGACACGAACCACTTTGGGATTTCAGTTGATCTTTTGGTCTAAGGTCAGTGTTTACTACTCACGGATGTTTACTGTGAGCCACCACACACACACACACACACACACACACACACACACAATTTCTTCTCAATCCAGCTGTGATGTCATCAGAAACACAACACAAACAATTGCCAATTGACTGCCCAACTGAACAATTCAACACTAATATCAGCTTTTGGTTTGCAAAAATAATGAACACATAGCAGATGAAATACAGAGAGAGAAGCTCATATTTTCAGTGTTTTATAAAAAAAAAAGAAAAGAAAAAAACTGCAACTTTTGAAAGTCAAATCCACAGTGAAGAAAAGAGCATTTATTAAAACTAAACTGTACAGTAAAAATGTCTCATCCAAAAACACATTTACACGTCAGTAGCACAGATTCAAATGTCTCAATGGCCACGTACACACTTGCTCAGCAATGGATGCTCTGCAGTGAATGGGTGCCGCCAAACAGCTGATAAAACATCACAATAATCCACAAGTAATCCACAGCACTCCAGTCCATCAGTTCACATCTGGAGAAGACAAAAGCTGAAACAAACAAGCTGTATTGTGATGTTTTTATCAGCTGTTTGGACTCTCATTCTGACGGCACCCATTCACTGCAGAGCATCCATTGCTGAGACACTGATGCAGTGCTACATTTCTACAAACCTGATGAAGAAACAAACTCATCCTGATCTTGAATGACCTGAGGGTGAGGACAGTTTCAACACAATTTTCATATTTGGGTCAACCATTCATTTAAATTACATATTTCAGTGGTGCAAGAAAATCACAGGGAAAAATGAATAAATGTTGACTCATTCCCGCTGGCAGATATTCTTAGGAAAAAAAATAGCAAACCAGAACAAGCTCATAATAAACCGAAAAAAATCCAAATGCAAATAAGACCAAAATACCACAACCCGCACCTTCCCACTTTAATAACTTCATATTCTGGAACACTTTATGAGCAAAGCCCAAATCAACAAGCCAAAAGATGCTCATAATAAGTGCCAATGTAAACTCAATCAAGACTGTTTTGGTGCAAGACATATTGAGAAAGTGTTTGTTTTTGTAGTGCCATGCCAGATTCAACAGTTCTTTTCATGGAAAAATAACTTGAAATCCAAGTTAAATTATATTTTTTAAAAACTAAAAACGTATACAATGTTTGAGATTAATTTCACATAAAAAAAGAAAGAAAGAAAGAAAGAATAGAGTGGTACTAAAATGAATAAAAAGCAAAGGGTTTGTAGAAACGTCAGAGTAGGAAAATCACACAACAGATTTAACAAACTCTGTCAATGAGGTGTTTTCTTTCAGACTGAATCTGTACGGCCAAATCAAACAGCCGCGTCTATCTGTCCTCACATAACACACGCTCACTGTCTCTCTGCTCATTAGAAATATTCACACATCTGCTGCTGATTTCCTGCTGCAGGCCTGAGAAACTCATCCAGCCTGATCTCCACTGACTCTCACACACAAACACACACAACAACTCCTTTACTTTCTAGCACTGGGACACATTTATGTTTTCAAATGAACATTAGTCCTAAAATAGAAACCAATTATGTAACATAATTCATTTGTATGCAAAGTAACACAATAACAGACTCCCTGATGCACCGCACACACACAACTCTCAATCTCAAGGTCTGTAATTGTGATCTGGTGCGTGATGTAAATGCAGGAAATAATCAGGTGGAGGTAGAGATCGTCACCTGTGAAGAGTTTGGTGATGTGTTTGTTCTGCCGGCGTGCCGAGCAGACGAGCAGAAGCCAGGGCGGGAAGAGCTCGTGATGGGCGGCCAGCAGCTCGGCGATGTTTGCTGACCTCTGATCTCTGTCTCCGGTCAAACAGCCCTCGTCCACTGAGTCCACCAGCACAAACAGAGCCTGAGACGGAGCCTTACAGCCCAGCAGCGGCAGCAACACACACCTGCAGCAACACACACACACATACAGATGGATATAGCATCTTTTAAAACAAAACATGGTCAGATTCAGCAAGTTATTTGTTAGTGATTCAAAAACCTGTTTTATTTTCCCCAAAATTTTGTATTTTCCATTTATTTTTTTATTGATTGATTGACTGCCATATCAGCTGCAATAGCGATACTCATGGCAAAATTAATAGTATGTCAGTTTTAAAAGACAATTATCATTACAACGTCATTTAAATAAATTGTTACAATAATTAAAAAAAGAAAAGAAATACAAAAATATACATATTCAAAATAATAACAAGAATAGCAATATGAACAATTATACAGAATCTTTAAATTTTAGGCATAATAAAAATGTGAGTGATTTATGTTTTAATAATCAAAAAGTATATGAATTAATTTAATTTATAAAACAACTGAATTATTTATTTTAAAATTTAACTATAATACAGCCCTAGAGCTAAATTAGTTTTTTGTCGTTGTTTTTTTTTTTTTCAGAAAGTGGATACCGTTTTGTGATTTAATACAAATGTATTATCAAAAAAAAAAAAAAAAAAAAATGGTGACAAACAGATTTCCCTTTTAAAATGTGATCAAATTGAACAATTCTTTCATGTTTTGGCAAAAAAAGATCTGTACAACAGACCTTAACTGTTTAAAATCAGAAGAAACTTTTAAGTGAAAACTGTATTATTACATTTTTAATAATATAACTAATCAAATTATTATTGTTGTTTCAGTACATTCTACTGTGCAACAGTAACTTTTCTGTCACAATTTCTTCATGTTAAACCAAACTTTTATTTTTTCGGACTCGGGCTGTAGTGAAGATCTCCGATGATAGTTTTTGATGAAATGCTGATGAATTGATTCAGAGCAGCTCTGTAGATGAAGTTCATGAGTTCATGTTTTGGCACAATTTTTTTGTATAAATCAAAGAATCCTGATTTCGAATAGAAATATTACCAAACATTAGAATAAGACATTTTGACAATATGCCAGTGATAACAGTAAAGAGAAAAGAATGATCCAACCGCATGTCGGCACACGTAATTAACCCCCTCACGTTTGACGTGCTTTGTGAAGGACTGTGAGTGGAATATATATATCGCTAGCCGTCATTCACACAGAAAGTGCTTTTGTGCTGACAAGATGCGATGCGGGCCGTGGATTGGAATAAGAAAAAATGCAAGAAGATGGGAGCTGAACTTCATTTAACTTGAGCGCTGTGTTTTTATAATGCTGTTTCATGCATGATACGCTGCAAGAGACGCGAGCGCAACAGTCAAACACGTCCATGTTTACATAGAAAAACAATGGAAAAGCAGCGCAATCTAATAAAAAACCTGTAAAGAACTACTACTGTACGTCTGATATTTCATGTATGCATCATGGTCACAGACTGAAAGCTGATGTTCATTGTTTTTACAGAACATTTATAGTTTTAATAGTCCACTGGTGTTATACCTTCAGTTATTTTGAACTACCTTGACGTTTGAGAATTTTTCAAACAAGCATTTTCCTTGTATTATTTCTGAACATATAATATGTATAAGACAATTCTGTACAATTAGTTGTAGTTCATCTCTGTCTGTCCACTTATTTCTTGTTTGTTTCTGTCATTATATCAGTTAAATGGACTCGATTAGATGGAGTCACTGCTATCTGATCCCTACAGAAGACTGACATGAGGTTTTGTTTGTTTTTAAATCTGATATTTGTACAGTAAACTCATGACTAATGTGCACATGTGTGTCTCATCATCATCTCACTGCTCCATTACTGTAATACTGTATCTGACCGAACACACAGATGAGTCTGAATGTGTCAGTTCACAGAGTCTCATTCGGCCCACGTCACACACACATTAACAGAGCGACGCTCAGACACAAAGTGTGTTTGTGCACATGTGTGGGCGCATGGCCTGAAATCTCCCAGCATGCACTAGAGCAGAGAAACACAGCAGATAGTCAGGTAGCAGTCAATCAGAACAACAGAGACATGATTCATTTAACTGCAGCAGTGACACACGTCGCTGAATAGTAATTACACCACATCGTGAACTAAACAAAACCTCACAGATTTTCTCCTTAATACCACCAAACTACATATTTATTTTAGCTTGTTGTCAAGGCAACATTTCTCATTTTCATAAAATGTAACTACATTATTGTCCAGCTCTAATCCACTAAATGCAACTACTAAGGCATGGAGATAATAAAATAGTATAAAACATTAACATCATAACCTTCTGTAAAGCTGTAACAAACTGCATTGTGAAAAGTGCTAGGAAATAAAATCGCCTAAAAGTCAATTTAGTAGAACCAGGAAACTCTAGAGAAAAGTGAACCAGGCTCTCATCTGTGCCGCATCATTTACCAATGCCTGCGTAAAAAGACACTGATTAAATTACCCTGATATTCAAACCAGCAAACCAACATCACAATGTTCATGTATCATAATCAATTACATCATTGTTCTGTGGAAAAGCAGGCTGAGAGGCGTTCACAGATTCCCAGCTCAGAGAGAGAGAGAGACTGTCTCGCTCGTCTAAAGTGGTCTGAACCATCGACTACAAACTGCTGAATCATCTCTCAGAGAACGACAGAGACGGACTGAGCTCCACCCTGTTCATCCTTCATTAGTCCCTACACCACACCACCAGCCCCCTATAAACCCTGACTGTACTGGAACAATTCTGCTTTAGATGAATGTTCAGTCCACACTGACAAAACGCTCACATAACACAGGGCTTCCATTGCACAAATTATACTTTATATATCTGAAATCAGTTCTTGACACGTTAAGATGTTTGAAGATGTCCTGGAATGGCTGGTCAGTGGTGAAAGCACTTAACCTGCCTGCGGTAAAAACACGGACCCCATCGATGGGCTTCAGTTTACCATCACATTGTGCATTTCCTGCCGCAACAACACCACATCCTCATCTGAGGTCTGGAAGATCATGGCCTACACACAAAACCCTGTGAATCAACACGAGCTGCACCCAACCTGACCTCAGACAGCACACAAACACATTCTGTTTTAATTACAACAAAACCTTTTAATCACTTTTTTCAGTAATTACAAGCCCAATGCACACCTGAAGTTATTCTGTCAACTTTCAACATTATGACAATGACCCACTGTCCTTCACTTTTATATTCTTTACAGAGCTCTACGCATTACTGACTTTTTTTTAAAGAAACTGATACTTTTTTTCAGTAAGTACGCAATAAATTGATCAAAAGCAAAGACATTTATAATGTTACAAAAGAGTTCTATTGCAAACAAATGCTGTTTTTTGAACTTTCTGTTCATCTGTGAATCCTGAAAAATAAAATGCATGATGGTTTCCACAAAAATATTGTGCAGCACAACTGTTTTCAACATTGATAATAATCAGAAATGTTTCTTGAGCAGCAAATCATCATATTAGAATGATTTCTGAAGATCATGTGACACTGAAGACTGGAGTAATGATGCTGAAAATACAGCTGCACATCACAGAAATAAATTACACTTTAACAGAGATTCACACAGAAAACACTTATTTTAAATTGTAAACTGTTGAACGGTAGAAAGAACTGATACTGAATGAACCAGATCTTTTGACACAAACATACAGCTCTTACAATCATCTACAGATCTTCCCTCAAATTCAGCAGAACTGCAGAGTTCATGTGTGGAGACCTTCACTCGAGGTCACGTCAACACACACACACACACACACACCACTGATTTCTGCGAAGCAGGGTGAATCCGAGTGAATGAGTTTCATCTGCGCACACTAAAGCACGTGTGATGCTCGTGGTGTTTCAGCGTCTGCTCTCTCTTTGATCTCCAGAGCTGCTGAGAGCACTCTAGTATTCAACCTTTTCATTTGAAACAATACACAGAGAAAGTCAAGTCTTCACTACAACTGCCAAAATTAAACATTTGGTTTAACGTTAACAAATTATGACAGAAAAATATTACTATTTATAATTTTAAAATATGTATATTTATGTCAAAACAGCACAACAGGATAAATATTTGCACTAATAAATACTTTCACCAGATGATTAATCACAGTTTTCACACAAGATTTGTTTATTTATGCAAATATGACAATATCTAATTAAATATGCACTCATTTGCACAACAAAAAATCTGAACTTTGGATAAAACCAGGCTCACAGAGTTGAAAGTTTTCCACTTTTTTTGGAAAAATTTTGATTACTCTTTTTATTTCACAGTAAATACTGTAAGAAAAAATACTTTATATTTACATCAATTTATTAAATGTTTAACAAAAAAGTTATTTTTAGGGCCCTATGAAATCTGAACTGTTTTGGAGGTTTTATGTAATTTTTATCATAACACTCTACTTTTGTAGTAACCAGAAGTTCAGTGTCTTGATCTAATGGTACAGTAGTTCATTAATTAAGCCTTAAAGCGCAGAGCTGTAACCACTACACCACCTCACCTGAAGCTGGAAGTGAAAGATCTACTCCTCTGAATGCCAAACGAATGCTGCTCACCTCTTGAACGTCTCCGCTGGGTTTCTTTCAATCTCTCCCGGCTGCAGTGCGCTCTGGACCGCCGGCTCTCTCACTTTCTCCTCGTATTCCGGCACGAGTCCTGACCGGCGTATCTGAGACACCAGTCCGCGGACTAAGCCGCTCACGCACAGTGTGTCCGAGTCCTCGGCCCGGCAGAAGTGGAAGCCCAGGCAGTGCTGGTGAAGGCCTCGGTGGACGCCGTGAACCGAACTGGGCCACAGTAACTCTGTACACAGAGCTGTCTTCCCACTGCCTGGACCGCCGACCAGCAGGACCCCCCAGGAGCCGCCCTTCCCCGCCCCGCTGACAGGGTTGAGCGGCTCTGTGGTTCCCGGGGCGCTGAGGTTGCTGGTTTTCTCCTGAAGGCAGTGCTGGATCTTGTGGAAGACCCACTCGCGGCAGTAGAAGCGTTTGCCCTGCAGCAGGCTGGTCTGGGCCATGATCTGTGTCCTGCGGGTCAAGAGGGGCGCTCAGATGTTACTGGGCATGCTCAAACCCTGAGAGGGCATCCGCGTAGACACCCGTGCATCATCACGATGAGTCTGAGTGACCGTTCCTCCCTTCGACGAACACAGAGGACCAGTGGACTGAAGAACTGGACCTTGAAGGTGATGGGGTTAAAGCCTCACAACCTACACAGCGAGGTCTCCATCAAATCCATCCGTGTCTCTGAGAACACAGTGTTGTCATCATGCAGCTTTAACGGACTGATGAAACACCCTGAAACAAACAACACAGTCACCATTTACTTGTAGCACACGTTATAATGAACGATCATCTCAAACATGGCACTAGCAATGCAACGGTCATGGGTTCAGTTCCCAGGGAATGCATGAACTGGTCAAAAGCATACATCGAATGCAAGACAAAAGCACTGGACAATTGCATAAATGCAGTTGAAACACATTTGTCTTCATAATTATTCATCAACATTTAATAACTTGATCCACCTCTGAAAGTTTATTAATGTCTTAAAAATGTTCGATTTGAAATGATACTCTGATGCCCCAAAACCTCTGCTGTGCAGCACTTTTATTTGATTATAAATTCGATAGATAGCATTCAGAGCTGGGTAGATTACTTATGAATTGTAATCAGTTACTGACTACAGATTACATGACAAAATTTGTAGTCAGTAATATAATCTCTTAGATTACACATTTTTGGTAACGTAATCTGATTACTTTTGGATTACATTTAGATTACATTTGTGCTAACCCTTATTTGATATCACATAACACTAACTAACTAACACTAGCTTGCTCTATTATTTTACTATTCTATCTGTTTTCTTTTTATTTATTATATTATTTAAAAGCCCTTGCTCAAGTACTGTGTTTAAGCTAACTGAGACTTGTTATAGCACTTATGTATCATTGCTGTTTTGTTGTTTTTGATTTCTTCCATTGTCCTCATTTGTAAGTCGCTTTGGATAAAAGCGTCTGCTAAATGACTAAATGTAAATGTAATGTAATATATTGAATTAGCCCAATCTTGTACTATTTTGACAGATACAAAGAAAAAATATATATTCCAAAAAATATATTTAATTCACCAACAAGAGACACACTTGCTTCTTTTTCAAGTGCAATGTATGGAAAGTTAATAATTAAAAAATACTAACACTAATGTACCTTGCTCAAAACATTTAAGTGGATAGTAAAAATGAGTTAAAGACAAACAATAACAACATTACAAAAATGAATATTAAAGAACATGAAACTCACAATAACATTGCTAATATATATATTAAAGACCATTTCTAGGTCAAATATTTCATCTCAAAACACTTGGAAGTGCATAAGGTAGTAACAATGAAGAAAAATCAACATTACAAAAAATATATTAAAGAACATGAAATTCCCAGCAATAACTTTGCTAGGTCAAAGATTTCCATGGACAGCAAATTAATCCATGGTAGGCAGAGCTTACACTGAACAGTGACATTTTTCCCGTGTCTTTCTTTAAAAATTAAATCATGTATGTAATCCAGTGATTAAAGGGTTAGTTCAGCCAGAAATGAAAATTCTGTCATTAATGAGTCACCCTCATGTCGTTCCAAACCCATAAGACCTCCGTTCATCTTCGGAACACAGTTTAAGATATTTTAGATTTAGTCCGAGAGCTTTCTGTCCCTCCATTGAGAATGTATGTACGGTATACTGTCCACGTCCAGAAAGGTAATAAAAACATCTTCAAAGTAGTCCATGTGACATCAGAGGGTCCGTTAGAATTTTTTGAAGCATCGAAAATACATTTTGCTCCAAAAATAACAAAAATTATGACTTTATTCATCATTTTCTTCTCTTCCGGGTCTGTTGCGAGTGCGTTCACAACACTGCAGTGACGCCGCTGACTTACGGCGCTGCTGACGTGTTATCTTTGTTATTGGGCGCACCAGAGAACACGTCAGCAGCGTCATACGTCAACAGTCACAGCAGTCGCGTTCACAACAGACCCGGAAGAGAAGACAATGCTGAATAAAGTCGTAATTTTTATTATTTTTGGAGCAAAATGTATTTTCGATGCTTCAATAAATCCTAACGGACCCTCCGATGTCACATGGACTACTTTGATGATGTTTTTATCACCTTTCTGGACGTGGACAGTATACCGTACATACATTCTCAATGGAGGAACAGAAAGCTCTCTGACTAAATCTAAAATATCTTAAACTGTGTTCCGAAGATGAACGGAGGTCTTACGGGTTTGGAACGACATGAGGGTGAGTCATTAATGACATAATTTTGATTTTTGGCTGAACTAACCCTTTAAAGGCTGCGTTCCCCTCCATTTTCCATTATCTTGTTACCGATTTCTTCTGAGCGCGATTCTGACACCCCTCCCCCTCTCCGCCGGAAAAACTTTAAGAATCACGGACGTATATAAGCGGCAGGTTTAATAGGAAAAAATATAAACGTTAAAAAAAGGAAACGTTTGAGAGTCAATGCATTTTGAACGACTTATTAACATTGTGTAAATAATATGTAATCATGTAATCCATAAAAAAGTAACTGTACTCTGATTACGAGTATTTTAAAAAGTAGTTTACTCTAATTACAAGTACTTGAGTTTTGGAATCTGATTACGTAATCCAGATTACATGTAATCCGTTACTACCCAGCTCTGATAGCATTTTATAAACAATCAGCAAGGACTCTTGTTGCTCAAACATGGCACTAGCAATGCAACGGTCATGGGTTCAATGAGCTGGGAAGGAATGGGTTCGAATCGATCATATGCATACACCGAATGCAATGTACGTCACTTTGGATAAAGCATCAGCCAAATGCATAAATGCAAAAGATTAATGAAAAAACATGTTCTTCAAAATCCTTCATAATAACTTGCTTCATCTCAGAAATTCCATCAACCCTTCCTAAATTATCAGCAATATAATAAATCAATATAAATATATCATATAAAAATATCAGCAATGTAAATAAAAATATAGATCAGCAAAATAGATTGTAAACACAGGGTCATGCTGACTTCATACCCGTGCAAAAACACTCAGTGGGTGCCGACCACCTCTACTGTAATTCTACAGCATCATAGGTTTCTTCGTTTGGAGTGAAATATACATGCAGCAAGCACTTTGGCCAACATTCAAAAGAGCAACAAACCACTAAACGTATGCAAATACTGAGCCAAGTGCGAGGAGAAACACAAACACTCAATAAGTGCAGGAGAATCAAGCGTCCAAGCAGCTGGTGAGTCAGCAGCATTTTTGGGAATCTTAGGAAAGACTCGGAATAAAAGCTACATTTGCCTTCCTAAAATGTGGTGGATTGACAATGATTGATACTTTGACGCCAAAAAATATTGGCGATTGAACTTTATGTCCCAAAAAATTTATGGTCATTGACAATTAAACTTTTACAGCCTAATAATATTAGTCATTGACAATAGATCTTACGACACCCCAAAAATATTGTTGATTCATAAATGATGCCCCAAAAATATTGGTGATTGACAACAGATCTTATAATGCCCCAAAAAATGATACCCCAAAATATTGTTGACTGACAATGATAACTTGATGACCCAAAAAGGCAATGGATGACAATGGATCCTGCGATGCCCCCAAAATTTTGATGATTGACTATGGATCTTTTGATACCCCCAAACGTTATTGATTCACAAATGATGCACCAAAAATATTGGTGATTCACTATAGCCCAAAAAAGCTGACTAGGTTTTGACACACAGCCAGAGTTTCCTGATGGAAAAACGTCAATTCATGGCTGTCGACAAATAATAAAGCCAACAAAGCCTGAACACCACAACTACTGGTGAAAAACCACGGTAACGTTCAATTAATATGGGATTTCTATAAATCAGAGTTTGACAGGAACTTTTAAAATCTGTCAGGTATCTTCACTCTCTTTCTGATGACAGTAGTTGCTAATGCTAATGAGTTACCAGAGTTTTACAGTGGTAAGAATCACTGTAGTCACTATAGTTTTTAACGGAAACTTTGTGAGCCGGAATAAATCTGAGCGCTCTTTAAACGCCCACCAGAACGAACCCGTTCAAACACCCACCAGAACGCCACAAAACAACGTACCTACAGGAACGGGTGACAAAGACTCTGAACACACACACACACACACACACACACACACACACACACACACACGGGTTCCCGGTTTCCTTTCATTAGAAATTCATCTTCAAATTCAAAAACATTTATTTGAATCGTGACGGTTATTTAACGGCTATTCTGACTAAAACATCCCGTTTACTCTGAGAGCGAGCGACGCGACGCGTCAACACCAGAACGCTCCTGCTGTCGGTGCCGCAAGCGTTGCGTTGCTCATAATGGGATCGTTCCAGTTTGTCGCGTCGCGTCACTCGCGTCAGACGCGGCGACTCCGAGAGGAACTTCAGCGGAACGCTGTAAATATGTGACAAATATCTCACCTCCAGCGCGTCTGTTCTCTCAGATATCATATCGCGTCCACAGAGAAACACTCTTGTGACGGTTTTCTGTCGTTATTCCCAATCCCGAATCTTCCGTTCACATTTTCCACTCCGGTTGTGTGTCGGTTTGTTCTGTGGAGCTCCTCCCGCAGACCGACGCTCGCCGAAGCCGAGGCTCCGCCCATCGAGCATGACGCAAAGACGCATGCGCAGAGGATGATGGGAGATGTAGTTCTGCCATACGTACGCAGTACGAACACGTTAAATAATACAAACGTAACGTTGTAAACAAATGAAAGAAAGAAAAAGAAGAACGTACATAAACATACATAAAGTAATGTTATAAAATAAAAAATAAAAAAGCAACAATAATATTATTTGTGCTACAAACCAGAAAGACATAAATGATGTTTATTGACATTCACTGTTGGGGAAAGTTACTTTTAAAAGCTACTTTAAAAAAATGTAACTAATTACGTCACTTTGTTACTTTTTATGGAAAGTAACGAGTTATGTTACTTTTTGCGTTACTTTTTAAATCTGGGCTGGGCTTGCTTGTTTGTTTTTAATATAAAAAGTACCATACCAAACATGAAATGAATGTTTCTGCATTATATGAAACCCAGCCAGGTTTTGTAATCTTGAAATAATATTGTATTCACAATAAGACATTTTTACGTTCTTAAAATGTTAAAAATAAATGTTTAAATAACATTGTAAAGTTAGTAGAACATCGTGAGAATCCTTTTGTAAATAACCTTACAATCATTACAAGAAAACTGGACATTTCAAACATAATATAATAATATGAAACATCTCAAAACATTTCTCAGCATGTTTTTATAAGCTAAATGTGTTACCTGTGAATGTATAGTACATACTAGAATCCCAGCAAGCAAGCAGTGTTCTCATAACTCTGGCTAACGTTCCAGCAACGTTCTCTCAAAGTTTTTAACAAACATTCTTGCAGTAACATTCATTCAAAATAATCTGGGGTGTGTTTCCCAAAAGCTACTATGGACACAAGTTCCACACCCCTGGTCTTTAATAATGCTCTGGAAATGTTAGCACAAAACATTAACATTTTATTTCTGAAATGTTTTATTTGGAAGTTCATTTAATGTTTTTTTTTTAGAGAACATTTGAAAGTAATGTTGCCATAATGTTTACAAAATTCTAAAATGGAATGTTACTGTAACACTTGTTCCCAGAACATTCAGAAATAATGCTTTCAGAACTTAATGAGAATGTTAGCAAAACGTTCCTAGAACACATTTTTCTTAGCTAATAAATAATTTGTTGTCATGATCTTCGGATGGTTTGTGTTTTTCATTAAAGCTTGTGTTAAAATCACAGTGACAAAAAAGCACATAAGATGCTCATGAGAAACAAAAAAGCATGAGTGTGATGTGGATGAGAGACAGATAATAAATAAATAATCACATGTAAATGAAGGACAATTATCAATCAGGTAAAGCAGAAGATGAAGAGAGGAATAATCAGTCAATCAGAGGCGAAGACTCGTCTGAAGCACACAGTTTCTCTCTCTGGTGTCCGGTGACGGGTTTGTGTCATCACCCTGACCTCCGAAGTGTAAGGGTCAAAGGTTAACGGCGTTCTGACCTCTCATCTCCATCCTGTCACCAGCACTGCAAACTGAGCAGATGATGATTAAACAGTTCAGAATAACTGCAGTAATATCTCCAGATGAACTCTTACTGGACTGAAGCAGCTCAGCTTTACTTGATTCTCCATCAATCATGTTTTAGAGTCTCAAATCTGATCATCAGGATCTTTTGAGGAGCGTTTGTTTCCAGAAGCTTTACTTTCACTGTTCCTCAGCGGAGGAATGATCTTCACAAGCCTCCAGAACATCTCACATCTTCCGAGGAGCCTTTATTTCTTCATCTCTCAATCACTGCATTATATGTTTGGATCATTTCAGTCTCAACTCACTGAGACACATTACTGGAGATATAGAGCACAGACTCATATTTAGATTTAGTATCTGTCCTGCTGTTATAAAGATCTCATTGATTTACATCACAAGCGGCAGAATTACATCATATAAATATCAGAATCTGCCATATTTTAGCTTAGTTTGAGTCTCTGAATAAAACTGAGATGCTTTTTTTAATATTCTCACTATATCAGATTAAATGAGCCAGAAAAGCCTGATGGATTAAATACTCAACAAAAAACACATATGCAAAGATTCAATAAACTTTTCCATTTCAAAAAAATAGATTTTTCTGACTGTTTTATCATTTGGGTGATCAAATGTCTAGTTTTATTTCTCGAGGAATTTCATAAGAAACATTTATAAGCTGTGAGTTTGTGTACAGTATGTTTGTGTTGGGAACATGAAGCCCCAGACGTGTGTGTGGAGTGTAAGTGTGTCTTATCAGCAGCATGTGGCTCTTTCACTCTGTTTTGACTGCGGTGCTTCAGATTGTATCAGTGTGGAGACAGAACGCTTGAGCTCCTCTAACACGGTTTCTCTCCCTGCATCACACCTGACACTGTTCCCCTCACGTATAACAGCTCGGGTCACCTAACATCCAAACCTCTCACAGTCTCACTTAGTAATTTGATCTTGTTTTTAAGCTGTTTAGAGTCTAATTCAAAGACACAGATCAAGAAATAGAATTTGCAACATATTGAGAGTTTCTCTGTATTTGATCTGTAGATCCTCTGCTGCTCAAAGGTCTTTTCAATACGCAAGTCCAGCAAATATGAACATTATTATGCAAGTGTAAAGTTATTCTGCATGTATTCTTCCACACCTGCTCTCCAGCATTCACACAAAGTGGCTAACATTTTCAGAACATTCTGGCAATGTTCTCTCAAAGTCAGTGCTTGAAGTGGGCTGGAGTATTCTATACTATATGAAGTATTCAATACTTCGGTATTTTAGTTTTTAGAGTACCGGACCTTTTTCGTGCACATGCACCAGCACTTCTGACACTTCTGTTGCCGATACTCAGTGTCTGGGTGATTATGACACCATATAAATCAATCACACTACCTGGAGAGGTCATTGTGCTTATTTGTATTAAAAAATGTTTTTTTAATTCTTAATTGATTGCAGCTCAAAGTTATGAAAATGGAATGTTTATGGAATGTTCTTATAGTGTCAATATTTTAAATATTTTTTCATATCCTTGAGAGCAAACATTCTGAGATCAACATTCTCAAAATTACTTTATTGGAATATTCTGAGAAATGTTTTTGTAACCTTTAAATACTGTTCTAATCACAACAAGAACTGGATGAGTAAAAATTAAAATAACATATTTTGGGGAGAAATAAAGTTAGTAGAATGTTGTAAGAAATTAAAAAGAAAAAAAAACATTAAAGAAATAACGTTATAATCATGAGAAGAAAGCTGGGCATTTTAACAATCTTAGAATATTAAAAATAAACATTTAGGGGAAAAATTAAGTTATTAGAATGTTCTAAGAAATGCTTATGTAATCTTTAAATAATGTTATATCATGACAAGAAAACAGGGCATTTCAATGTTTTAGAAATATTTTAAAACAATGTTCCCACAACATTTTTATGAACTAAATTTGTTCAGTACAATTAATAAAAATGTTTGTTTATCTATAAATAGTGAAATGGTTTTCTTCTAAAAACTTTTGGCTGGATTTTTGTCTGATGTGTTTTTAAATGTTACAATTTGTTTCAAAACATTCGAAAATAACATTCCCATAATGCTAATGCAAAATTATAAAATTTAATGTTTCCTTCTGTATGACCAAGAAAAAACATTTTAAAAACATTTCAAAATGTTTCAGAGAACATTCAGAAATAAAGTTTTCATAGCTTTATGGGAACATTAGAAAACATAAGCTCAAAAACACAGACTTATGGGAGTGTCTCACACGTCTGACCAAATCTATCAGTGAACTGTCTGCGCAGACTTTTTAAAACACATTAGTGTGAAACACCTTTTAAAAGGCTGCAGAGGAAACACATCAAATCATCGTTGTGTTGTAATTCTATTAACTGGAAGGATAATACAATCACTGCAGCAGTAATGGAGACCAGTGTCTCTCCGTCTGTCTGTCCACAGAGATGGGTTAAATACGAGTGTGTGTACGAGTGTGTGTGTGTGTGTGTGTCTGCCCAATCACTGAACTACCAACAGCAGCCGTCTCATCCGTTACACTGTAAAATCTTATACTGCATCCCAGTTTGCTTACTTATATTATATGATCTAAAAGTAGGCTATGTACTCTTTTTGTGCAGAAAGATAAGATACTTCGGAGTGTGTAGCAGAAGACTTTTACTAAAATTAAAACTGCGCTCTGATGAACAGTCAATCATCTGTCATCCTCTCATGGTTAACATCCTCATATCCACCTTGTTTTTAATATAAGAGTGAACATTTATCACTTCCTAACAGAGAAACGCTCTCCGTCACAACTTTTACTAATGTTTTTTTTTTTTTTTTTAGAAGTTATAAAAGGTTAGGACAAAATGTTCCAAAGTAAAGCACTAAAGAACATTCTTATACTGTAACTTTATTAATATTTGAAATGTTCTTATAACATTGAAAGAAACATTGTAGAGCATATGATTTATTATTCTACATGATTTATTTGTACTTGATGATTGTTCTAATAAGAGTTTTGAAAACCTTTGGAAACATATACACCCATTTCATGTTGATTCCTCAAAAAGATTAAGTTGTTCCAACTAATAATAATATCTTATCTAATTCATTTCAAATTAACTTCACATAAAATTATATTTCTTATTCATATTTCTTAAGATTCTGTAAGATTTCTTGGCATTTTCACAGTACTCTTCAGCCAGTGCTAACCATAATACTAGCCGACCTAAAAGAAACCCGTTCAATTATCAAACACAACACTAAACACATGGATAATTTGTTGTTAGTGTGTTAGTGTACTGATGTCTTGTTGTTTTTTGTTTATTCTTCTTGATATCTTAAAGGGTTCTGAAACTTCTTGCCAAAGGACTGCGGCTGAAAATTGGCACATTCACAGAAATGAAAGAGTCAGCACAAATTCTGTCAGGAAGACTCCAATGCCACATCATTCATTCATACTAAAAGGTCTGACCAATCACTGCTTGACACCTGGAGTATATAAGCACTGAACTCTGTTTCATTTTCACAGTTGATGTCACCGGTGTTCCCCTCCATCCTCCCCACCACCAGGTTGGCCCTGTCCATCATGGGGGGTAGGCTCCGCCCCTGCCTTCATCTTCAGGCAGGGTCAGCCAAATCCTGTGCCTACGCCAAAATAATTTTTCTATATAACTATTCACTATTGTAAGTCACTCACCACCATCTGTTAACACTTTACGAAATAAATACCATGTAAAAGTTTACCTTCGCTCTGAGTCTTTCTGATAGAAATGTTAATGAATGTGTGTTAAATAAATAAATAAATTTAGTCCAGTTCATGCGAGATTCAGTTCCGCTCCTATTAAAAAAAGTTATATTTCTTCCTGCTCCTGCCAGCAATGTTTTATTTCCATTCCCGCTAAATGTTTCTTCCCATCCGCTATCCCACAGGTAGAGATTTAGGCAGATTACAGGGTTTCTTCTGACCCCTTTCTTCTGTTGCATTTGGTAAAAAGATACAGTGCTTGAGTTTGTGCGGCGCGGAGGGAAGTGGGTGATTGGATGAGGATGAGTGGATTTTCTCTGAACCACTTTAACCAAAACCAAAAAAACTGAAGAAAACAAGCAATTCTCTGTCTCTTTCAGTGCACGTATCTATCTCTCTTTCATCTCTCTTTAATCTCCAGGTGTTACTGTCTCACCTGTTGAGCTCTAAGTGTGTGTGTGTGTGTGTGTGTGTGTGTGTGTGTGTGTGTGTGTGTGTGTGACTCACTGTTAGCAATGGTGACCAGTGGTAGAAAAGAGCTGCCTTCACCGTAAAATAATGAGACACAAATAGAGGTGCTCAGCTGCTTAACCAGGTGACCATTAAACACTCTGACTCACAAAAAAACACACACTCACATACACACAGCTGCTTTCTCACCTCAAACACACCTCCATCAGAGGAAACAATAAGCAAGTATTCCTGTCAGCTCAAACAAGGCACTAGCAATGCTGAATACAATAAGTCACTTTGGATAAAAGCGTCTGCCAAATGCATAAATATAATATAAAATGTAACAATCAGCCTCTTTTGATGAGTTACACTCACACATTCACTCTGAAAAATTGAGTTCTTTGTCTACAAAGTCAGTTGTATTTAACTTGTATAAATAAAAATAAAATAATTGTTCAGTAAAATGCATTAAGAAAATTTCATGACAACATTAAACAAGCATTAAAGCCTCCCAAACAACTACAACAGCCTTAAAACACAACGTGAAGATGTTTGAGCCTCACAGTAAACACATTCACATTTGTTCTGTTTAATATAATATTTGGTCTCAGCCGCATCATATGAAAACTGTCAGCTGAAGATGCCATTAGATCAGAAATACTCATCTGAAGAGAATAAAGCAGCACAGAGAACCAGAAACCACACAATCTCTGGAGTTACGCAGGGATGATATTTTAACACACGGTCATGTTAAAACTCGTCTGATTGTCAGCAAAATGAAAGAGCACCACGGGACACACACATCGGGTCAGAACACTTACTATACACAGTGTGGACAGTCAAACATTAAAATCAGACTCCAACTGGACACACAAATAATCTGATCTAGACTGACAGTCTGAACAAGGCACTAGTGTAAAGTTTTGCAGAAAACATTGAGCAAACTGGATCATGTGTGAAAACAGATGAAATGTGTTTACATTTTTGAGAATTTAGAGTTTGGGAAATTGGTCCAAATTAATCAGTTAAAGTGTGTTAATATTCAAGTAAAACTGTAACACGAATTATTAACAAACTGTAACCTAAAAATAAAAAAAGACTTCTGAGGTTAACAGCTAAATGTACGACAGTAAAAACAGCGGCTTGTGATGCCGGAAGACAGAACACAAAACACTGTAAAGGGCTGGAGCTCCATAAGTTGAATAATTGAAATAATTTATTAGCTATGTGATCATTTGAACTGAAAAGTCATTTTGTGGTATATTCAAAATTGTGACATTATAATAAAAATTAAAAGACTGATTTCAATCAACACAAACAGAGAAAGCACAGAAACACGTTCACCAGCAGGACTCACACACACTGATCTTACTGTCTATGTGAGGATTTATTACACACATTTATTCTGACATGTTATTTCACTGACAGAGTTCAGCTGCGGTATTAATGTCACAAAAAGAAAAGGAGAAACTCTATAACATCTCACTGTTACTGATTCATCGTGCAGCTCAAAGCATTATGGGTAGAATCTCTTGTCAGTCTATTCTGATTCATCAACACAGTTTCACTGATGATTTATAATCAACATAAAACCCAGGATAGAGCGGCTGAGTGAATGTGGTCTGGACTGTGTGGATGAGGCTCATTGTGTCAGAGACGCTGTAGAAGGACAGAGTTCCTGCACTGTGATCCACAAACACTCCTATTCTACTGCTGATGGACTTCACTGAGAGAGCAGTCTCTATTTTATTGTGTATAAATGAGTATCTGGAAGGAGAGCAGAACAAACTCCAGGACTGATCATTATATCCAAACAAACACTCATCACCGTCTCCCTTCCTGCTGATGCTCTTATATGACACTGATATATACACATCTCCACTCCACTCAATCTCCCAGTAACAGCGTCCACACACACTCTCTCTACACAACACCTGATAATACTCATCAAATCTGTCTGGATGATCAGGATACGGCTGATCTGTTCCAGTCTCAGTAATCACTCTGTTGCTCTCAGACAGAAGGAGTCGTTTATTCACTGTGTTCAGATCCAGAGTGAGCTGATGGGAATCTGATGGAGATAAAACACACCAGAATCAGGAATTATTAATTTGTTTGATCTTTTCATGTAGCTGAACTCTTCATGTTCAGTGTATCATCAGTGTCTCAGTACAGATGAACAGATATCTGTGCACATCATCATTTACATCATCACTTATAAAACTCTTCTTTCTCCTTCTACAGGAAGAACATGAACACACTCAGAGAGTTTTTCTGCTGGTTTTCTTACTGACTTACATTGTAGGAAGTCCTTCCTGGTTCTGGGAACAATGTTGGTGAATGTGACTGTGGAAATCAACAGACATGAACAGTGTGATTCTCATGATCCTGCATCCATTCCTAAGACATTTCTAATATGATGTTCTCCATGATATGAGATGATGATGGACTGGTTTCTGAGAGCAGATGAATCTCCAGGACTTTACCTCTGTCTGAGATCTTCTTGAGCTGCTCTTTGCAGAAATCCTCCAGTTTGTCTCTCAGCTGAAGGACAGATTCTCTCAGAGCATCAACAGAGAACAGAGAACTGAAGAGATCATCATTTACGTCTGTAGATTCAGGAGGTGCTGAGAGAGACTGGAAACTCTACAGAAAACACAAATCAAAACTCATCAGCTCCACACTCAGTCTCTATACGTTACTGCCGCATTACATTGCTGATAGAATGCAGTGTTTTATAATCTAGAGATTGTAAAAAGGATGTAGCACACGTGCTGTAGAGTCAAGTATCAGTGGATTAGAGACCTGTGGGATGAGATGCTGCTGCGAGCGGGTAGACACTCATGTGTGTGTGGGATGCGGGAGAATAAAATGATTCACAGGACTCCCGCAAAATAGAAATATCTAAACATAAAACGGTAACACTTTACATTAAGGTGCTCTTTATTTCACATGTTATAAATGCTTAACAAATATATTTATTAATACTTATTTCACTCAAAACCAGGTTCCTGATTTTATTCATGATGCAGCAAAAACATACTATTATAGCAAGACTGAAGGGTGTTGTATTCATGGTTTTCTCATTTATATCTCATGACTCGTCACTTTTCTTACAATGTTTCCTACCAGAATCTACTCTGTACCTTACCCATAATTCTCCACAAAAGTTCATGATGCCTTCAGTCTTGCTAAAATAGTATGTTTTTGGTGCATCATAAATAAAATCAGGAAGCATGCACTTATACATGTGAGTTAAAAATGGCTCACTATTTGGCAGGTATTGCATCAAAATCACCCTTTTACTCATGCATTTATAACTGCTTAGCAATGATTTATAATGCATTTGTAAGTGAGTTATTTTTCATTTATTAACACCTTTATAAACCATTTATAAAGAGAACCTTAATGTAAAGTGTCACAAATAAATTGTTATTCATCTATTGCACAAAAGCAACATGAACTAATATAAAATATAAACGATTAACAGGTGCAAGCGTATGCAGATGCTCTATTTAGGCTCTAACACGTGTTTGCAGCGTTGAGCAACGCAGTGCTGAAATGTGCGTGCTCACGAATCCTCTCATTATAACACATGAATTGTAGACATTATGAAAGATTCATTATGCATATATTTATTCTGTTATAACAGAGATTTGTGAGACTGCGATGAACTGAGATGTCTTTTAGAGATTATAAATGCAGTGCTCTTTGCATGCTTTAGTTAAAAATAACAGTATTCTGTGACGGTTGACACTTTAATAAATCGAGATGACTTATCGGGAGCATGTATGCTAAGATATCATAAATTTTATGGAGAAGTAAGTAATGTAACTAGCATTTTAACTAATTACTAATTACTTTTGAAATACAGTATTCAGAACAGTAACGTGATTACTTTTAAAAGGAGTAATCAGTTATCTGTAATTTGAGTACATTTTCAGAGTAACTTGCCCAACACTGATCTTTAGTAACTCACCTCAATCCAGCACTTTCACAGCATCAGCTTCATTCTTCTCATATTCATTACATCACATTAGAGCTACAGATTCTAGTATTTGACATTTACACTCTATGTGAACTTTCTTGGAAATAGTTTGGATGATAAAACATCTGCTGAGAACATAAATGTCCATCTAACAACTCAAGCACACCAATGAAGACTCATTGTAGAATTGAGTATATTTTCTCAGGAAAAGCAGCTCAAAGGCTGATTAGATTGACCATTATTTATAACTTTAGAGTGGTTAGTGACAGCAGGATCTGACTCAAGTCCACTATGACTGTTCTTATAGATCTTCCAGAACAAACCAACTTAAAAATAGCTTCTTTTCTCAGGCAGTTAGATCCTTAAATGCATAATTCCACTTCCTTCAAGGACTCATGTGTTGTTTATAAACAGTCATGCTGTTTGTTTCTTTGTCATTGTTCCTAAACAATGACTATAAAGTTATATTCTATTCTCTGTTACCTGCAGGAACTGGATGTGATCCTGTGTGTGTGAAAGCTGCTCCAGCTCAGCGTCTCTCCTCCTCAGATCATTGATCTCCTGCTCCAGTCGCTCCAGTCGTTCTTCAGCTCGACTCACTGCAGTCTTTTCCTGATCTCTGATCAGTCGTATCAGCTCAGAGCGGCTTCTCTCAATGGAGCGGATGAGCTCAGTAAAGATCCTCTCACTGTCCTCCACTGCTGTCTGTGCAGAGCGCTGTTAGGACACACAGTGATTCAGCTTCAGTGAGTCTGAACTGAGACGGAGACAAACTTCTCTTCTTCTCCAGACTCACCTTATGAGACTCCACAGTCTCTCTCAGCTGCTGGAGATCTTTCTCTCTCTGCTGGATTCTCTGCTGGAGCGTCTTCTGCGTCTCCTTCAGCTGCTTCTGCAGGACAAACAGATGATAGTGAATCTCACAGAAAACTACTGCCACTAAATCATCATGAACAGATGAATCCAGTAAAAGTGGAGCTGATAACTAATGGCTGTAGATTCAAACTCCAGAAGTGATGATCAGTTACAATCATTATACATGAATTATTACAAGTTTAATTATTATTAAAGTGAAACTGACACAGACATAGAGCTTCACACTGACAGTGTTTCTGTGTTCTGTGTAATTAAGCTGTTGCTCTACACTGAAAATCAAGAGACTATTGGATCACTGCACTGAGTATTAACTTGATCTCTAGTGTTAAATACCTGTTTCTCTGTCCTCTGTGCTGCAGCTGATACAATGTCATGATTTTTATGTTCATCCATACACAGAACACATATACATTCCTGGTCAGTGCGACAGAAAACCTCAAGGATCTTCTCATGTTTCTGGCAGATCATCTCCTGCAGTCGTCCAGTGGCTTCAGTCAGATTGTGTCTCTTTCCTTTAAACAAACTCTCATGTTGTTCGAGGTGATTCTGACAGTAAGAGTTCAGACACACCAGACAGGACTTGACAGCTTTGTATTTTCTTCCAGTACAGACATCACACTGCACATCTCCAGCTCCAGCGTCACAGTCAGCAGAGAGTCTGGTCTTCTTCAGTTTCTCCACCACTTCAGCCAGCATGGTGTTTCTAGCTAAAGCAGGTCTTGGATTGAAGGTCTGTCTGCACTGAGGACAGCTGTAGACTCTCTTCTGATCCTCCTGATCCCAGCAGTCTGTAATACAGCTCTTACAGTAACTGTGTCCACAGGGAATGGCCACTGGATCCTTCAGGAGATCCAGACACACTGGACACAAGAACTCATCCTGAGAAACTCTGGCTTCTGCCATTTTACTGCAAGAATACAGAGACACAAACACACAACAGCTCAGCTACACTTAAGTTTCTCTTTCCCTAAAGTCACGTGTTTCCTGGTTCTGTGTTTGAGAGACGTGTGCAAAACAGGTGTGTCTGTGAGACTGTAAAGCAGGTTCCTCGTTCCTGCTTCTATAATCACACACACACACACACACACACACACACACACACACACACAAATACTGATAGTGTAATGTAGTGCATGGTGAGGAATAGTAAAAAGAACTTCACCTTGCATATTGGAGATGACACTGATGATAAAGAAGAAGTAAAAATCACGCTGCTTTGCTCGTCCATCTGGCACTGAACCCAACCATGGATCTCGGATGAGTGTCTGGACCCGGCATCTCGAAGATGCAGTGTCAAAGCAAGAATACAAGGTTCTCTAGCAGACTCTCAAGAGGCTGAGTGGACAGTCCAAGTTGACCAATGACAACATCAAGACGACGGATGGTTCCTTCGTCAGAAGCATTTTCAGCAGCTCCTTAATCGTGACCTGCTACCTGTGGATCCACCTGCTGCACCGATGCTCGACGATGAACTGTTGACAGACGAGGTGCGTGCTGCCGTACAATCACTGAGGAATGGAAAGGCGCCTTAGACCACGTGGTGACCAAAGCATTCAAGACCGGTGGAGAAGTTGTACAATGTTCCTTGTCCTCATGAAGCTAATCTGGCGATCCGAAGAAATCCCATCAACCTGGAAGAAAGCTGTGATCATGCCTATTTTCTAGAAAGGCGACAGCTGTGGAGCAAGACAGATTTTGTACTCTTTGAGGCTGTTGAAACCAGATCTTCTCTGTACGCCAGCTGATGGAGGAGAGAATCCATTGCACCAAGCAAATGGTCATAGTCTTCATTGATTTCACATCACAAAAACACACTTAAATATGAAATTTTGAATTAGATACACTGAAATAGAAAATTGAAAATCACATTTGTACTGTTTGTTAATGTTCCTAGTCAAGATGATGAATTATGTTTTCTTTACAGAAGGTTAAAGACAGTAGAGTCTGAGACGTGATCTGTGTGAATCTGTACAGAGTTGTTCAGCTTCATCTTTAAATGCTGAAAGGATGTTTGCAGGAGTTTGTGTCAGAATCTGAGGAAACCTGGCTGAGCTTTCCTTGGTGATCTGATACTACAGCGATGTTAAAAATGAGTCAAAGAGAGTAAATGAAGCACCTGAAGCTCGTTCATGAACACATTCACTCTCTCTCACTCCATTCATCAGAGTTATCAGCGTTTAGAGATATCAGTCAGTGTGTCTTTCTCTCTCTATGGTTCTCTCTCCTCTCAGATCTTGTGTGAGATCATATTCAGTCTCATCTCAGATTAGCTGGAGCTCAAAGCGCAGGAATTCAGTGAGGACGGACAGCAGATACACACGCTTGTGTAGAGATGAGCTTCTCCTCTAGAAATACACCTTCAGCATGTATAATGTCAGTGTATCTAGCAGCTCAAGCAGTGAGCTCAGTCTGAGAAACTCAGAAGAGACAGAATTCTAGAAGATTTTTGTTGCTCAACGGCGCTCTCTGGTGATTCTCTAATTCACTGCATGATGTTGGGAACATCTGAGAGAAAAAAAGAAGCCATAAAGCAGCAAACTGTTGAACCTTTTTGCAATTTTGGAAGCAATTTTGACTATTTTTCTTACTATTCTGACTTGGAATTCTTAGAAAAACATAAAATTGTGAGCTATAAACTCATAATTGCGTGACAAACTGTAATTGTGAGAAGTCTGAACTGTCAGATAAAAAGTTGCAATAACATTTTGTTTACCTGATTTGTTAAATGCAAAATGCAAATTCATTCAGTAAGGAAACAGTGATGTGTGTTGCTGCAGTACGGTGCCCCTAAGGTGACATGGTCGGTTCACTTAGTTTTGTCATGGCCACGACATAATAACTCGTGGGAACGTGATAATATGTCGCATGTAATACAGCCCGGTAGCCAAGTCATATGGTTAATATAATAATTTAATAATGTAATAATTTCTATAATAAATAATATAATAATTTCTTAATTCAAAATAAAATATTAATGAATCCATCTCTGATAATCCCGGGTTGCTATGGTCACACAGGTTTGTGGCCACAAGAAAATATGTTGTTCCCTCAACATAGCATCGTGAGGCCACGACATATTATCATGTTCCCACGAGTTAATATGACGTTCCCACAAATTAATATCTCATGGCCATGACATATTATCACGTTCCCACAAGTTATTATGTCGTGGCCACGACAAAACTAAGTAAACCGACCATGTCACCTTATGGGCACCATACTGCAGAGACGCACAGCATGGCTTTGTTTGGAACCATTTTATTTTTAAAGAAATAGAGCAAAAAGACAATATTGTCTCTACAATTTAAATCAATTAATGTTTATTTCTTTATTGAATTGTTGACCCGACAAAGAAAAGTCTGCACCGGACCATACTAACCAAACGTTCATATAATTGCTCTTAATGCGTGTGTGTGTCCTAGGAAGACTGAATATATTTCTGTGATTAAATATCTATATTTGTTGCTTCACAGTGACAGTGCTCAGTAACAAATAACCTCATTTGACAAATGGCAAAATCAGTATTATAGTGATAAGTTCTACAGTAAGTTACAGCTATCGGAAGCAGCTGCTGTAAGTTTTTAATGATTGTTGGTCAGTTTACATGTTGGTCAGAAGTAGAGCCTCAGCGGTTCTTGTCTGGAGTGAATGATAATGTAAGCAGACACTGTTGGATGTGAAGAGAGCAAATCTGAGGTTCTAATAGAAATGATTTTAAGGCGCATGAAAACTCAGTGATGATGACATAGTAATAAAACATTTAGGCCTTCAGCTCTTTTAGCTCACCGCTTGCGCAAACATCAGCAGCCCATCATCCTCCAGCCGGAGACAGGAGCCAAAATCTGCCAATCACACTTGACCATCCGCTGTCAGCAGGATGTTGTCGAAATTAATGTCTCTACAGGAAGAATACAGACTATGTGATTATAAACTTTCAATCATCCTATATAACGTTCTATGCACTCAAATTATTTAAATTAACAAATTAACATATGTTTAAAGTGGGAGATATATATACACACATATTTAAAATATAACATATTTAACAAATTAACAAACAAATTTCAAGTAAAAAATAAAACTAAAAAGTAAGACTAAAATAAGACTAAAGATCTTTTTTTAAACTGATGTTAATAAACATTTAAGGGGAGATTAAGAACAGACACAGCAGATGTCAAAAATCAGATTAATTTACATATCAGAAAATAAAACAATAAGACAACAAATTAAATAAAAGGTGAAAAAGTAAAAAAAAGGTCTATTTTCAAATTAAATCACTTTTATTGTCATGTGCCGTGGCAAATGAAATTCTTGAAAGCGTGCTCCAGACTGTGCAGAATACAATTTACATTCTTACAGACAGTATACAGATGACACTGCACAATATACATAATATACAATTAGACATACTTTACAGTTAACAACACACATTATACACAATATATACACAATATACAAAATAATATACCTGAAAAATACAGATTATACATAACATACACTTAGTACACATAATGCAGTATGGATGTGCATTGGATTGGTAATTTGGTAATAGGAGATGATTATTGTATTAAAGTGCAGTGTGAGCTACAGTAGAGTCCAGTATGCTGAACTGTGTTGTTGGAGTTCAAGATATAGGATATGCAGTGTATGGTGTATCAGTTCTGGTCATTCAGTATTCTGACAGCCTGAAATCCACCACCAGCTCCTTGGTCTTGTCGATGTTGAGTGAGAGGTGGCTCTCCTGACACCACTTAGTCAGGGTGTTCACCTCCTCTCTGTAGGCTGTCTCATCATTGTCAGTGATCAGGCCTATCACTGGCCTATCGGATTTGTGTGTAGCTGCACAATCGTGGGTGTACAGGGAGTACAGGAGCGGGCCTAGAACACAGCCCTGAGGAACACCAGTGTTGATGGTCAGCAGGGATGATGTATTGTTGCCCATTGTGACCACCTGAGGTCTGCCTGTCAGGAAGTCCAGGATCTAGCTGCACAGAGATCTGTTTAGGCCCAGAGCCTAGAGATTTGTAATGAGTTTGGCAGACACTATGGTACTGAATGCTGAACTGTAGTCCACAAACAGCATTCTCACATAAGTGTTCCTATTTTCTAGATGAGGATTGTTTTTATCAGCACCACGTCTTACACATTTTCTGATGAAACACGTTACGGTATCCAAGTAAGCCTCTATGTCCTCTTCAGAAGCAGCCCGGAACATCCCCCACTCAACGCGCTCAAAACAGTCTTGTAGTACAGAGTCCGATTGGTCCGACCAGCATTGAATCGTCCTGAGGTTGGGTGCTTCCCATTTTAATTTCTTGCATATAAACAGGCAGGAGCTGAACAGAAAAGTTTTCTGATTTGTCAAAATGTGGGCAGGAAGGGATTTTTACGCATCCCAGAAAGGAGAGTAGCAGAGGTCCAAAGAACTAAGTGGCATTCAAGAACTTAATGTCTGGTTTGTGGTGTGCAACGAAGGAACCAATTTATAAGGGCTGTCTCAATTGCAAATTCGTTCCATTGCACTGGATGTTTGCACCTTGAAAAATCCCACAATGCACCATAAAATCCAGGAAGCATATACTCCCTGACTGGAAATTACGTCACATTTCTGAAGCGTGCAGCCTAAACTACATGAGCCAGCTCAATAAATATAATGATATGCAATTAGAAGAACACATTAGATTAGATTAGTTTCAACTTTATTGTCATTGCACATGTAAGGTACAAGGCAACGAAATGCAATTAGCATCTAACCAGAAGTGCAATAAGCAGTAAGTACAGGATATACAGTGTCTACAATATGTTACAAATGTACAGTAAATATACAGATAAGGCAGTTATTCCACTGGTGGCGTTGTACAATGTTGTCTGCTGACTCTATGCACGACACGTAGCCTACGTATTTCCGGTGTAATCTCAGGGCACTTAAAAGCTTCCGGTCTGTATTAACCCATAGCGTGAGTGAATTACCAGCCGCAATCTTTTGTCAATGAACGATTAATATAACATAATATTTATACATTTTATTGCTATAATATAACATATTGAGTATACCACAGTAATATAATATAAAACTTATTTAATGAAGAGTTCCATAAAGTTTAAACATCCGTGAGGGTGGTTTGTCCCACTATTGCTGTGTCCTGTTTTGTGAGGCTTCTCAAAGTTTTTTTCACACTTCTCCCCTGGACGAACAAACTCACAACGAGTGGATTCAGATTTTAACATCACTTATGATATTACAGTCTGCAGTCGCCACTTCAAGAATGATGACAACATACGGTTCTACACTAGGTAAGATCTAAACCCTTATATACTTTACTATACTGCCGAGCACGATGTAGGCCTATTGTGAATGTTTGCTTAAAAACCTCTTCTGTGTGTCTAGGCAATACGTGTTAACGAGTTAATAGATGATTCCCCTAAAAAAGTAAAGCCGTCATCATATACTCACCTTTCTGTCATTGTAAACACATATGGCTTTCTTTCTTCATTGGAATACAGAAATGTTGTAAATAATGTTAGTGTTAGTCAGCTATTCAGATATTTTTTTTTCTCCACAGAAGAAGTTTTTTTAATGGTTCAGAATGACACAAGGGAGACTAAGCTAAAACCCCAGCAAAAAATGTATCTTTGCTGCCTAGTGATATAATTATACAACATATAAAATGTGGACAAAACACATCTAACAGTAAACAGTGGGGCTCGAAAGTTTGGGCACCCCTTGCAGAATCTGTGAAAATGTGAATAATTTTCAAAAAATAAGAGAGATCATACTAAATACATGTTATTTTTTATTTAGTACTGTCCTAAGTAAGATATTGTACATAAAAGATCTTTACATTTAGTCCACAAGACAAAAAAATTGCAGAAATTATTAAAATAACCCCATTCAAAAGTTTGGGAACCCTTCTTAATACTGTGTGTGGTTACCTGATGATCCACGACTGTCTTTCTGTTTTGCGATGGTTGTGCATGAGTCCCTTGTTTGTTCTGAATAGTTAAACTGAGAACTGTTCTTCAGAAAAATCTTTAAAGTCCTGCAGATTCTTCAGTTTTCCAGCATCTTTGCATATTTGAACCCTGTCCAGCAGTGACTGTATGATTTTGAGATACATCTTTTCACACTCATTTTGAGATACATCTTTTCACACTGAGGACAATTGAGGCACTCAAACACAACTATTAAAAAAGGTTCAAACATTCACTGATGCTCCAGAAGGAAACAAGATGCATTAAGAGCTGGGGGGTGAAAACTTTTGGAATTTGAAGATCAAGGTAAATTGTACTTAATTTGTGTTCCGGGAAACATACGAGTATCTTCTGTTGCTTATGAAGGGCAGAACCAAATGGTAAAAAAATTATATTTCAACAAAATAAGAAAAATTTGGCCCTCTTCATCGTGTTCAAAAGTTTTCACCCCTCCATTCTTGTCGTATTTACCTAAAGAGGTTAATGACCTGGCAGTCCGCTCATATGCTTACTTCCACGTTGAAGAAAAAGATGGATATGAGGATTTATTACACACATTTATTCTGACATGTTATTTCACTGACAAAAGTTCAGCTGGAGTATTAATGTCATGAAGAGAAGAGAAGAGACTCAATAACATCTCACTGTTACTGATTCATCATGCAGCTCAAAGCATTATGGGTAGAATCTCTTGTCAGTCTATTCTGATTCATCAACACAGTTTCACTGATGATCCGATACAAACCCAAAACCCAGGACAGAGCGTCTGAGTGAATGTGGTCTGGACTGTGTGGATGAGGCTCATTGTGTCAGAGACGCTGTAGAAGGACAGAGTTCCTGCACTGTGATCCACAAACACTCCTATTCTACTGCTGATGGACTTCACAGTGAGAGCAGTCTCTGTGTTATTGTGTATAAATGAGTATCTGGAAGGAGAGCAGAACAAACTCCAGGACTGATCGTTATATCCAAACAAACACTTATTACCATATCCCTTCCTGCTGATGCTCTTATATGACACTGATACATACACATCTCCACTCCACTCAATCTCCCAGTAACAGCGTCCACACACACTCTCTCTACACAACACCTGTGACCACTCATCAAATCTGTCTGGATGATCAGGATACGGCTGATCTGTGCCAGTGTTGGTAATCACTCTGTTGTTCTCAGACAGAAGGAGTCGTTTATTCACTGTGTTCAGATCCAGAGTGAGCTGATGGGAATCTGATGGAGATAAAACACATCAGAGTCAGGAATTATTAATCTGTTTGATCTTTTCATGTAGCTGAACTCTTCATGTTCAGTGTATCATCAGTGTCTCAGTACAGATGACCAGATATCTGCGCAAATCATCATTTACTAGGGCTGCCCACTAATAGAGGCTTAGTCGATCACAATTTTATTAGTTGCAGGCGAAAAAAAAAAAAAATCCACAGAAAGTGGTGAAGTCAATAGTCCGTGATGGACAGGTCTATAGTCTGCGACTATATTGTAATTGTCGTTTTAACAATGTGCAATTTGACATTATTGAGTATATTGCAAAAACCAAGCAAAACACACTACAGAGTGCACGCATTCTTAACGTGATGAAGTGTAGCAGGTTAGACTAGTGTGCGTGCGCATTTACAGTGTGTTCTTTCACTGCATGATTCAGTCTATCAAAAACATTTAGTATGATCACAAAATTCAAGATATGGGGGCAGAAAATGTATATATTTATATCATTTCATATAGTTAATACCACACAAAGAGTGCCATTTTTCTTTTCCAAAATTTAGCATGATTACAAATGCGAAATTGATTTTTTAAAACAGTTCAGTAAACAAGACGTTAGTTAATATTTCAAATATCAGTATTCAACATTTTAAGTTTAATATATCAATACATTATTTATGCATTTGTAACTGCAGGTTAAATGGCTTTATAAAGGTAAAAATGCCCGTAAAAGGTAAAAATTAATTTAAACTTATTGGAAAACAATTATTTCTGTCTCTGCTGTGAACTGACCACCACACAAGAAGAATATCAAAAACTTTAGGAGTCAACTGTCCACAGTACAATAACACACTAAGCAAAACATCACCTACTTATCATTATCGACAAAATCCAAGAAAATATTGAGATATTTTTTGTCAATATCGCACACCTATAGTCAGGACATGCAAACGTTTGTTTCAATCGTCGACCTCAAATATGGCTTATAATCAGAAACATGTAAGTAGTAGCATCATTACAAGGTCACTCAATCTAATGTTAACCTATAAATGTGTGCTATTCCAGTGTTTGTGCAGAGTGTGGAAGCTGAAATGTAGTGCTCACTGCATGACCGGTGCGATCATTTGCATTTAACTTAAAATGCTCCTTCATTTTTGGTCATACAGATAAGAGTAATACATCTTTCAAATGTGTTAAATGTCTACTTTAATTTGTGTGCACTCAAAATAACATCAAAACGATGTGCTTTTGTAAAAGAATGCTATATAAGCGGGCATTTCACCATAGGATCTCAGGTAAATTGGACTGAAGCATCTACACAGAGTCATGCAGTGTCATGGCATGGCAAGGAATGCAGTACTCGTTCCCGTATCTCAGGGAACCGAGTTTACGTAAGTAACCGAGTATGTTCCCTTTCGATACTTCACTCGTACTGGGTCGGTAGACGCTTATGTGGAACCAATACAATCCCGCCGTGCCATGAAAGAGGAACAACTAACATGAACTTGAGCATAAAAGGCTTAGAGGGACCAATTAGGTGAGCCCTGCAGGGGGCAAGAGGCTGAACTCACTGAGGTCAGCTCAGCCTTGGATAATCCTTCCAATGGTTTTGTACAGCCTCATCACTACTGAAAGGGCCAAGAGCATACCTGAAAAAAAAAACATGGAATGCCTGAAGAATTAGACTGCCTCAGGCAGATGCATATCCATTTAAGCAGATAGAATCCGAGCCTGCAAGGCTGGAACCTCCAAGTTATAGAACGTGTACAACTGTCTGCTATGGAGACACCTCTAGACCTCGCCCAGGACGAGGCCACGCCCTGAGTGGAATGGGCTCTGACACCTATGGGGCTCCGAAGACCCAGGGAGGAGTTTGCTAGCATGATAGTGTCAACTAACCATTGAGAAATCCTCTGCTTTGTGACTGGGGACCCTTTGGTGCAGCCACCAAAGCATATGAAAAGTTGTACCAACCGCCTGAACAGGACGGAACACTCTATGTAAATTTTCAGTGCCCTAACTGGGCAGAGAAAGTTACACTACTGGTCCTCCTCAGAAGGAGGAAGTGCATAGAGGGTGATAACCTGGGCTCTAAACGGGGTATAGAGCACCATAGGAATGTACCCATGTCTTGATTTTAGGACAACCTTGGAGTTGTTAGGCCCAAACTCAAGACAGGCAGGACTTACAGAGAGTCACCTACTCATTTAACTGATACTAAAGCCAGTCACGGAGTGGTTTTCAATGACAGGGTTTTCAAGTCAGCAGACTGTAGTGGCTCAAAGGGGGAGCCTTTGAGGGCTCTCAGGACCGTGGGCAGGTCCCACGCAGGGACTGGAGTGGATTGAGCCTCCTGGATCCTTTCAGGAAACAGACAACTAAGTTGTTCCGGCCCACAGACTGTCCGGCTATAGAAGCATGGGAAGCTGCTATAGCTGCCACATAGACCTTAAGCGTGGAAGGGGAGCGGCCGTTGTCCAACAGCTTTTGTATGTAGGTAGGACAATATCACCGATATGTCACATCTTCACCGCCGGTTGTGCACCAGGTGGAAAAGACCGACCACTTAAGGGCATTGAGGCATCTCGTAGATGGGGCTCTAGCCTGTGAGATAGTATTCAAGACACTCTCAGGGAGATCTACTGATTCCCATTGAGAGCCCAGAGGTGTGGAGCCCACAGCTTGGGCTGGGGGTGCCAAATCGTCCTGTGCGCCTGAGAGAGAATTTCCTGCCTCAGGAGAATGGGCCACGGGGCTGCTGTCGGCAGCTGAAACAGCTCTGAAACCCAAAGCTGGTTCCTCCAGAGCGGGGCCACCAGGAGGACCCTGTGTCTGTGTTCTCTAACTCGTCTGATTACCTGAGGGATCAGAACGATTGGAGGAAAAGCATACAGGAGGAGGTTGGGCCAATCGTGGGCCAACGCGTCCTCGCTCTTCGAAAAATAAGTTGGGCAATGAGAGTTGTCTTTTGAGGCAAAGAGGTCGACCTCTGCCCTACCAAAGATCTCCCAGATTTTCTGAACTGTTTGTTGGTGGAGCATCCATTCGTGTGAGGGGACGTTACTTCACGATAGCATTTCTGTTCCTCGGTTCAATATGGCAGGCATATGTACTGCCCTCAATGAATGCAGGTTGAGATGTGCCCACTCCAAGAGGCGTTTTACCATCTTGAAAAGGTGTTTCGAGTTGAGCCCGCCCTGGTGATTTATATAGGAATATTCCTTCAGGTCCAGCAAGAAGGTCTGAAGGGCTCGACATACTGCCATCATCTTGAGGCAGTTGATGTGTAGCCAGCCTTCTGCCTTCGCACAGAGCTCCCCAACCCATGTTGGCTGCATCTGTCAAGAAAAGCTTCTTTCTGTAAATCAAGCCCATAGTCACATCCTGCTTGAAATTACTTGAGAGGGCAAGAGGCTCCAATTTTGAAAGATGCTGCGAGCTGTTGTATGGCCAGTGCATGTTCTGGCGCGACCACCGCCCTCATGTGGGCTGAGTTGAAAACTGCTCCCAGGAATGAAGAACGTTGGCTTCAGTCCTCTGAGAAAAAGGAATTTTCCCCATAAGCGTCTAGCGATGCAGTACAAGTGAAATAATTACAATTAAAGGCTCATTATTATGAATTATGTGGTTAATTAATATAAATGTGTGATTATTCGACTAATCTCTTCAAATGAATGACTATTAGTCGATGAGAAAAATGTTTAGTTGAGGGTAGCCCTATCATTTACATCATTTATAAAACTCTTCTTTCACCTTCTACAGGAAGAACATGAACACACTCAGTGGGTTTTTCTGCTTGTTTTCTTACTGACTTACATTGTAGGAAGTCGTTCCTGGTTCTGGGAACAATGTTGGTGAATGTGACTATGGAAATCAATAGACATGAACAGTGTGATTCTCATGATCCTGCATCCATTCCTAAGACATTTCTAATACGATGTTCCCCATGAAAAAATATCCAAGATGGCGGCGCATCCACATGCATCGGCTTCTCTCTCTCCCATCAGAATGGTGTTTTCGTGTTTTTTGTCGCAGTGTTTTTGTACGTCTTCATCGCGTCTACCTGTCTTTAAGCATGCATACAGTCGTGAGTTTCTGCTGGATGTCGGCAGAACCACATTTTTGAGTCAAACTCCGCACACGCGGAAGAGCTGCGGAACCTCTGTCTGCTCCGGAGGCCTACACCATCACCGACCCCCACTACTGCATCTCGCCCACAGCGGAGGTGCCAAAGGCGTGAGAGGAAACAGAAGAGGGGTAAGCGCAGAGGTATCCGGGCTAGGCTAACGGCTAACCCACACAAGCCAGCTATCCCCACCATAGTAATGGCTAACGTACGCTCTTTGGAAAATAAACTGGACTACATCCGTCTACTACGCTCAACTGTAAGAGTCTGTTGTGTTTTTGTGTTCACAGAAACATGGCTCAGCAACAACGTTCCAGACTGCGGCATTCAGCTCTATCAGCTGACATGCTATCGAGCGGACAGAGCTCTCTTTGTGTTTACATCAATGACGCGTGGTGCTGTGATGCTGTTGTGGTCTGCAAACACTGCTCACCCCTGGTGGAGTTTATGATTATTAAGTGTCGGTCGTTCTATCTACCGAGGGAATATACAGCCATACTGCTCGTTTCTGTATACATTCCTCCGAACTCCAACAACATCAACAGGAAAGATGCACTAAATGAACTGTACCAGCACATCAGTGAGCAGCAGACAGCCCACCCTGATGCTTTTCTCATCATAGCTGGGGATTTCAACCATGTAGACTTAAAGAGTGTGTTCCCAAAAATACACCAACACATTAACTTTCCAACAAGAGGTAATAACATTTTAGACTTTGTTTACACCACACAGAGAGGAGCTTACAAAGCCCTCACCCTCAAGGGCACCTCAGTCGTGGTATTGCTGGCCCGAGACTCGAACCCACAACCTTAGGATTAGGAATCAAACTCTCTAACCACTAGGCCACGACTTCCCCATATGTTTAATAGAATATGTTTAAGCAGGAATAATAGGAATATGTTTAAGCAGGCTGCCATATACAATAACACCACAGACATCCAAGAGTACTCAGAGACTGTCACTCCCTACATCACCAGTTGTATGTATGATGTAACAGTCACAAAGACCATCACTGTCCGGGCCAACCAGAAGCAGTGGATGACAGGGGAGGTCTACAGACTCCTGAAGACGTGGAACGCTGCCTTCAGAGCTGGAGATGAGAGGGGCCTGAGGACAGCCAGGGCCAACCTATCCCGTGGCATCAGAGAGGCTAAGAGACAGTACTCCAGGAGGATAGCCCATCGATTTAGCGACAGCAGAGACACTCTGAGCCTGTGGCAGGGGATACAGACCATTACGGACTACAAGCCCCCACTGCGGACCTGTGACAGCAACATCTCCTTGCTGAACGAGCTGAATGCCTTCTTCACTCACTTTGAGGAACAAAACAGCACCACTGCACAGAAGACTCCACCTCCTCCTGGTGACCAGGTGATGACGCTGACCCCAGACAGCGTGAGGAGATCCTTCAGCAGGATCAATGCATGCAAAGCTCCGGGTCCTGACAACATTCCTGGGCATGTACTGAGAGACTGTGGAACGGAACTCACTGATGTCTTCACAGACATTTTCAACATCTCACTTAGTCAGGCTGTTGTTCCCACATGTTTCAAAGCTGCCACCATCACTCCAGTCCCGAAGAAGTTGTCTCCATCCTGCTTCAATGGCTACCGTCCAGTTGCACTTACTCCTATTCTCATGAAGTGCTTTGAACGCCTAGTCATGCACCATATCAAGTCTGACCTCCCCACTTCCCTGGACACCTTCCAGTTTGCATATCGGTCCAACCACTTGACCGATGACGCCATCGCAACTGCCCTCCACTCAGCTGTTCATAGACTTCATTTCAGCATTCAACACAATCATACCTCAACAGCTCATTGACAAACTGGTCCAGCTGGGACTCAACACTTCACTGTGCAACTGGCTGTTGGACTTTCTGACTGGAAGACCTCAGGCAGTACGGGTCAGCCGCAACACATCCAGCATCATCACACTGAACACTGGGGCCCCCCAAGGATGTGTGCTGAGCCCCCTCCTCTTCACTCTGCTGACCCATGACTGCACACCGTCACACAACTCCGACTTCTTTATTAAGTTTGCGGCTGACACGACTGTAGTGGTGGGTCTTAGCAACAGAGACGAGACAAAATACAAGAGCGAGGTGAGCCATCTGGCCGGGTGCTGCAGTGACAACAGTCTCTCTCTGAATGTGGAGAAGACGAAGGAGATTGTTGTTGACTTCAGGAGAGTGCACACTCAGCATGCTCCTCTGAGCATCAATGGTGTGACTGTGGAAAGAGTGAGCAGCACCAAGTTCCTGGGTGTGCAGGAACTTGCCCCCCTTCCCTCTTCTGCCCCAGGCACCACTGAACTATGAACACCCCCCACCCCCAGGTCCCACATCCCCAGGTCCTTCCACTCCCCCCTCCCACTAACATATGGTGACATGCACCAGTCACTTTGTGCAGCATTGGTCTGCTCACTATCTCATTCAGCATAGAACTGACGTCATTCTACTACCTCTTCAGTCAGTTTAAATAAAAGAACCGCTCTCTGAGCCCTTTGTCACTTTAATCAGACTGAATAAACTTTTTTGCACTACAATCTTTTTATCTGCACTGTTTGTTCACTTCACTGGTTTGCACTCTATCTGCCATGTACCTTGCGCTGCTTTATTTAACTTTATTTTTATTTTTTAACATGCCCTTATTAGTATAGTTGTATTTTATATTTAATCTGTATCTATCTGGATTTTTAGGCTCTACTGTTAGTGTTATCTGTATGCACCATGGGTCTGAGAGTAATGCAGTTTCAATTCTCTGTATGCATGTGCTGTACATGTGGAAGAATTGACAATGAAGCAGACTTGACTTGACTTGGCTTGGCTGGATGATATAAGATGATGATGTACTTGTTTCTGAGAGCAGATGAATCTCCAGGACTTTACCTCTGTCTGAGATCTTCTTGAGCTCCTCTTTGCAGAAATTCTCCAGTTTGTCTCTCAGCTGATGGACAGATTCTCTCAGATCATCAACAGAGACGAGGGAACTGAAGAGATTGTCATTTACGTTTGTAGATTCAGGAGGTGCTGAGAGAGACTGGAAACTCTGTAGAAAACAGAAATCAAAACTCATCAGCTCCACACTTCACCCAATAGCCTGCACCAACATCAGATTTGTGCGTCTCTTGTTGACTTGACTGATCTTTAGTAACTCACCTCAATCCAGCACTTACACAACATCAGCTTCATTATTCTCATATTTATTATATCACATTAGAGCTACAGAATCTAGTGTTTGCCACTTACACTATATGTGAAATTTCTAGGAAATAGATTGGATGATAAAACATCTGCTAAAGAAAATACATATCCATCTAACAGCTCAAGCACATCAATGGAGTCTCATTGTAGGGTTGAGTAGATTTGCTCAGGAAAAGCAGCTCAAAGGCCCCTGACTGACCATTATTTATAACTTTAGAGCGGTTAAAGATACTGAAATTTCACAAGGACCCTTAAGCAGAGGTATAAAATAACTTATTACAAATACTTCCCTTACAGTACTTGAGTACATTTTTCAATTTTTTTTCTACTTTCTTGAATATAATTAAATTTAAACCACTCAAGCAAGAAGACTCATTCACAGAAAAAGCTATTTTAAACTATTCAAGTCAATAAGATGTGTGCACTGTTTTCTCTGCTGCATGCACATCCAAGACGTGCGTTTAAAGGACAAGGACAAATAAACACAAAAATATGTCAAAATATCCCTGTAAATGCAGCCGGTCATGTAAGTGAACGTAAACAGTTGTGAAAGAAAATGCATGTGTAACAGTAAATTGGATCTCCGTAATATATTGGGTCCATGAGTCTCACTTATGAAACAGACATTACATGAGAGTGTTTAATACTCCATAATGCTCACATTGCTTCATTTTGGGTAAAAATATAAAAATAATACTAAACTACTTTTATAATACTTTTATAAGTAGTTTTGTAGCAAACTACTTACTTACTCTGGAGTCACGTTATTTTTCAGTACTTTTACTTGTACTCAAGTAAATTATTCCTTAAGTAGCAATACTTTTACACAAACACAATTTTTTAGTACTCTTTCCACCGCTGCCCCTTAAGACATGCTCAGGCATTGCTAATATACAGCTTGACTTCATGTTTGGGGTCTTAATGGTAAAATTCATCAATATGTTACAAGCAAATACAAATCAGTTTTATCAGGTTTGAGGATCACCTGATCCAATTTTGATGAACATTACTCAGAATCGGTACTATTGAATTGACTGATTTCACCATGACGTAATAAATCAGAAGGAAAAATTAGGTAAAAAGTTGAAACGTTAGTGAAGTATTGAACTGTTGGTGGCGCTAGTGGTGTTTGACAGCTAAATATATCTTCCAGAAGAAAGAGCTCAGAGAAATGATTCCTAAGAGATTTCCAGAGCTGAAAGCCATTTGTAAGCAGCATCTCTTTCAAAAGAAGATGATCAGATTAGAGTCTGACTGATGATTATATAATAAAACTATAATAATGTTATATTATTATAGTCTTATATAATAATGTACTGTATATAATAATGTTTCTCTGTGAGTCTCTGTCACAGCAGGATCTGCTCAAGTCCACTCTGATCCTGTTCTTGTAGATCTGTGTTACCTGCAGGAACTGGATGTGATCCTGTGTGTGTGAAAGCTGCTCCAGCTCAGCGTCTCTCCTCCTCAGATCATTGATCTCCTGCTCCAGTCGCTCCAGTCGTTCTTCAGCTCGACTCACTGCAGTCTTTTCCTGATCTCTGATCAGTCGTATCAGCTCAGAGCGGCTTCTCTCAATGGAGCGGATGAGCTCAGTAAAGATCCTCTCACTGTCCTCCACTGCTGTCTGTGCAGAGCGCTGTTAGGACACACAGTGATTCAGCTTCAGTGAGTCTGAACTGAGACGGAGACAAACTTCTCTTCTTCTCCAGACTCACCTTATGAGACTCCACAGTCTCTCTCAGCTGCTGAAGATCTTTCTCTCTCTGCTGGATTCTCTGTTGGAGCGTCTTCTGCGTCTCCTTCAGCTGCTCCTGCAGAACAAACAGATGATAGTGAATCTCACAGAAAACTACTGGCTCTAAATCATCATGAACAGATGAATCCAGTAAAAGTGGAGCTGATAAGATTCAAGATTCAAGATTTTATTTGTCACGTACAAGTTATATGGCATTCAACAAGCTGTGAAATGTATGACTGGTGTACTCTTTTTAGACTGTGCAGAAAAATAAGAGAAAATTAAATACAAATAATGAAATATACAAAAATAATAATAATAAGAAGAAAAAAAATAAGATTAAAAACAAATAATGAAATATACACAATATACATTGTGATAACTAATGACTGTAGATTCAAACTCCAAAAAGGATGATTGATCATTTACCACCAACATACATGAATTAACATGAAGATTAAGGCTTGTTTCACGCTGCAAGTGTAAGTATTATAAAAGTGAAACTGACACAGACATAGAGCTTCAGACTGACAGTGTTTCTGTGTTCTGTGTAATTAAGCTGCGGCTTTACACAGAAAATAAAGAGACTATTGGATCACTGCACTGAGTATTAACTTGATCTCTAGTTTTAAATACCTGTTTCTCTGTCCTCTGTGCTGCAGCTGATACAGTGTCATGGTTTTTATGTTCATTCATCGTACACAGCACACATATACATTTCTGGTCAGTGTGACAGAAAACCTCAAGGATCTTCTCATGTTTCTGACAGATCATCTCCTGCAGTCGTCCAGTGGCTTCAGTCAGATTGTGTCTCTTTCCTTTAAACCAACTCTCATGTTGTTCGAGGTGATTCTGGCAGTAAGAGTTCAGACACACCAGACAGGACTTGACAGCTTTGTATTTTCTTCCAGTACAGACGTCACACTGCACATCTCCAGCTCCAGCGTCACAGTCAGCAGAGAGTCTGGTCTTCTTCAGTTTCTCCACCACTTCAGCCAGCATGGTGTTTCTAGCTAAAGCAGGTCTTGGACTGAAGGTCTGTCTGCACTGAGGACAGCTGTAGACTCTCTTCTGATCCTCCTGATCCCAGCAGTCTGTAATACAGCTCTTACAGTAACTGTGTCCACAGGGAATGGCCACTGGATCCTTCAGGAGATCCAGACGCACTGAACACACAAACTCCTTTTGATCCACTGAAATTCTGTCTTCTTCCATTTTACTGAATGAATACAGAAACACACAGCAGTTCAACTACTCTTCAGCTTCTCTTCTACTGAAATCTGGTGACTCCGGTTTTTTTTTACAGTTTGTGTGACGTGTTAAAAAAACAAAAACAAAACACAGGTTTGTCTGCAAGTCTTTGTAGCAGGTTCCTCATTCCTGCTCCTGTAGACTCTCCTATACACACCTTATACAGTCTATGATTCACACACATGCTGAACTGAAGGAGTAAACAGGGTACAAAATATGAATTAAAATATCTTAGGATATTTTATCTAATCTTATCTGATATTATCTTAGAGTCAAAATCAGTTAAAATAACTAGAAAAGTGAAGTTTATTAAAACAGACTTTGAATTTCTTTAAAGGATTACAAATTTTTAAGGCTGATATATAGATACAGTTAATAGATACAAAAATGTCTTGTTGGTTTTATTTAGTGCTGCCCTGAACAAGTGGTTTGACACAACAGCACCAGAACACCCACCACACACACACCAGCTTATTAGTAGAGAGGAGACAGAGTGATGAAGCCCATCAGTAGATATATGGGATGATTAGTAGGCCATCATTCTCAGAAGCCAGAATTCCCTTTTGAAATGGTTTCTCAAATTGTGTGAATACTCTTGGGGAACGATGTCCAATATAGGGCTGAAACAATTAGTTAACATTATCGACAATGTCAACAATAAAAATTGCCGACAATATTATTTTGTTGTCGAGTAGTCGTCTGATCTCATATGACCTGATGTAAGTGGCAATAATGTGATTTGACCAGTGTGGCACTGTAGCCCGAGACTGTAATTCAGCCCTCCTGAATGCAGTTCAAGAGAAGAAGCCACACAGTGCTTCAGAGCAAATGCAGCCAAACCTCAAGCTGCTGAGCGGCGTTTGAATGAATATGTATGAATATAATGTAACAAAACAAACACAACAAAAACAGATAGCGGTGAGAAAGCAGCATTTAAGAATCCATCTGATTACAGAGAATTTAATGTTTGATGTGAAAGTGTTTAAAAAACAGGTTTGTATGCAAGTCTGTGCAGCAGGTTCCTCATTCCTGCTCCTCTAGAGTCTCTCTCTCTCTCACACACACACACACAGATAGACAGTGTAATGCAGAGCATGGTAAATCTTTACAGTGTCTGTTCATGTCAGTGTTGTGTGACCCTGTTTGTTGCTGATGTCACTTCCTGTTTGCTGCTGTCGCATGTTTTGAGTTTGGAGCTCCCTCAAGTTAATTCTTTATTGTCTATTTTTTTTTTATCTTAAAATCAATTTTATACACCATCATTTTCATTTCTATAATGTGTGAACATTTCTCCTATCGTACTCAACAACAAAAACAATCAGAGCGCCTTATCACAAGTTTTATTTTGATTTCCTGATTCTGCTACAAGCTTATAGCCTGTTAGCATCACCAGTGCGGCTGTCACTATTCTTGCTTACATTACTCTGTTGACACACATTACTATTGTTTTACTCACTGTTACTTGCTCTAATGGCAGGTATGTTTCTAACTTTGAGTGCAGGTGAGGACACGGTGCAGCTCGATCTTCCCAGGCCTCCTTTACTCTGATGCCGGGACACTGGGTGCACCAGCAGCGGAAGACATGAGACAGGCCCCGAGCGAGGCTTTTTTGCTATGATGGTCTGCACCCCAGCAGAGTTGGAGCGGAACTCCTCTCGGACAGCATCTCCAGGACTCTACGCTCCATTTGACTAGTAAGCAATTCTCAAATAATTGCTATGATGGCTTTTGTTCTACCTGCTTAAATGATAGAAAGTACTTGCGCTGTCCAGTCTATTAAGACTGTGTCTGTTCCCCGAATAATGTGGTCAAAATATAAATTAAATGCAGGATCTAGAAAAAAATCTGCTCATGATTAAACCAGAAAAAAATGTCAAATAAATGACCAACATACATTTTTAAAGTTTGGGTTCATAAACATTAGATCACTCACACCCAAAGCAGTTCTTGTAAATGAAATGATCACAGATAATAGTTGTGATGTACTCTGCTTGACTGAAACCTGGCTAAATCCAAATGATTATATTGGTCTAAATGAGTCTACTCCACCAAACTACTGTTATAAACATGAGCCCCGTCAGACTGGTCGTGGGGGAGGTGTTGCAACAATATATAGTGATATTCTCAAGGTTTTTATAAAAATTAAAAGTTCACATTGTAGCCTACTAATCCTAATTTTCTTTTAATAAAACTATGATTATGTTTTGTGCTCAAATTTATTATTTACGTGCTGATATTACCTTAACTGTGATTACATTACAAGTTGCCACAGTGTGTTCTTGATACAATAAATTTCTCATACAATAACCTATTACTGTTACTACTGTGTTCCCGTGCTTGTGTTTTTCTCCCCATATACTCCCATTATCTTGTTTCTCCCTTGTGTCTAATATGTTAATTTGTTTCAGCTGGTTCCCGTTTATTTCCTTGATTAGTCCCATTACTTAAGCCCTGTGTCTTTCCATGTCTAGAGTCTGGTGTTGTTTGTCTATCCCCTCTCCTAGGTGTGCTTTGCTTTGGTTTGAATTAACAAAGCCTGTTTCAAGAATTTCCCTACGTCTCCTCGCTCCTTCGCTCCTCGCTTCGTCACAGTAGCAGCAGTTGCAGCGTGACAAAATACCGGAGAGTGTCTGGCCCCGATCCAAAAACAGCTCGCAGTCAGGTCCGCCGGCCACTCTGTTGTCAAACCCGCCGGTTGCACCGAAGTCAAGCCTGCCAGCTGTTCCTCAGTCCAGGCCGCTGGCTGCGGCATTCTCAATCCCACTGGCCGTGCCTAAATCAAGCCCGCCAGCTGCTCTGAAGGCAAGCCCGCCAGCCTTGGCGTTCTCGAGCCAGCCGACCACTCTAAAGTCAAGCTCGCTGGCTGTTGCACTCTCAAGCCCACCGGACGTTCCAAAGTCAGGCCTGCCATCCGCTCCATTTACCCCTAACCCCCCTAAAACGTTGTTCTCCGCCCTCATTCCAGCCCCTGAGCCCACTCCAGTGTCAGCTCCAGTCCCCGAGTTTAGCCCAGAGAGGGCTCCAGTCCCCGAGTCTAGCTCTGTCACAGTAGCTGCAGCTACATGACAATTACATTATGTGAAAAATTGGTATTACATTCACTCAAGATTTTATGTTTTGAGAAAATTATTACATTATGAACAATACAATAATAATGTAATATTTATTACATCATGTGCAGTTTTTACATTATGTGCAGTTATTACATTAGCAGTTGCTACAGATGTTGAAGAAATAGGTGGATATGAAGATTACACACATTTATTCTGACATGTTATTTCACTGACAGAAGTTCAGCTGCAGTATTAATGTCATGAAGAGAAAAGAAGAGACTCAATAACATCTCACTGTAACTGATTCATCATGCAGCTCAAAGCATTATGGGTATAATCTCTTGTCAGTCTATTCTGATTCATCAACACAGTTTCACTGATGATCCGATACAAACCCAAAACCCAGGATAGAGTGGCTGAGTGAATGTGGTCTGGACTGTGTGGATGAGGCTCATTGTGTCAGAGACGCTGTAGAAGGACAGAGTTCCTGCACTGTGATCCACAAACACTCCTATTCTACTGCTGATGGATTTCACAGTGAGAGCAGTCTCTATGTTATTGTGTATAAATGAGTATCTGGAGGGAGAGTAGAACAAACTCCAGCACTGATCATTATATCCAAACAAACACGCATTACCACATCCCTTCCTGCTGATGCTCTTATATGACACTGATATATACACATCTCCACTCCACTCAATCTCCCAGTAACAGCGTCCACACACACTCTCTCTACACAATACCTGATAATAATGATCAAATCTGTCTGGATGATCAGGATACGACTGATCTGTGCCAGTCTCAGTAATCACTCTGTTGCTCTCAGACAGACAGAGGCGTTTATTTACTGTGTTCAGATCCAGAGTGAGCTGATGGGAATCTGATGGAGATAAAACACATCAAAGTCAGGAATTATTAATCTGTTTGATCTTTTCATGTAGCTAAACTCTTCATGTTCAGTGTATCATCAGTGTCTCAGTACATATGACCAGATATCAGTGCAAATCATTATATATTAGGGCTGCCCCCTAATAGAGGCTTAGTCAATCATAATTTTATTAGTTGCAGGCAAAAAAAAAAAAAAAAAAAATCCACAGAAAGTGGTGAAGTCAATAGTCTGCGATGGACAGGTCATTAACAGCTGGTCTGTGTGGTAATTACAGCACATCGGTCAGGACTGGGGTGTGCAATATATAGATCATCTGCAGCAATATTGTAATTGTTGTTTTAACGATGTGTGATTTGACATTATCGAGTATATAGCAAAAATCATGCAAAACACACCATAGAGTACACGCATTCATAACATGATGAAGTGTAGCAGGTTAGACTAGTGTATGTGCGCATTTACAGTGTGTTCTTTCACTGCATGATTCAGTCTATTAAAAATATCTAGAATGATCAAAAAATTCAAGATATGGGTGCAGAAAATTTATATATTTATATCATTTCATATAGTTAATATCACACGAAGAGTGCCGTTTTTCTTCTCCAGAGTTCAGCATGATTACAAATGTGATATTGATTTTTTTTTAAAACAGTTCAATAAACAAGAAGTTAGTTAATATTAAGGGATTTACGTTTTAGACATCATATCACCAGTTCCCTTTCAGTCGGTCACTCTCATCGTCACATCGGATGACCAACGAATTGGGATCTCGCTTAGAGAGACCAATCTACCTTAAGTGTACACAAAACAAGCCAATGCACATTGGCATGGGATTATTGCATCCAGCTGCCACTGATCACAGCGTAAGTATAAGTAGGCAGTCGGTGCAGTACGTATTCAGCTTTACGCTTCGGAGCCGAGCGATCACATTTTTCTGCTCCTGACTACTCTACTGAGAGAAGAAGACTGAAGGAGTCAGGTGGGGGCTACTCTGAGTCTGAGGGTAACAGTGATGGCAAACCCTCCAGGGAACCAACCCTGGGAGGACCACCGCTCCTCTTGCACTCCGCAACCAGTTAAGCTGCCAATGGAAAGTGCAGGGCCCTATACAGGGAGCGTACCAGCAGTATCCTTTGGCACTCCCCCCGACGACCAGATGTCAATTGCTGCATCGTAGGGTGAGTCGGAGCTTACTGGAGTGGAAGGTTCTCAGCGCTCCGCCCCGGTGCCATTTTTCCAAGAGGTGCATGAGGGCCTTACCAGGTTGTGGATGGCACCTTTTTTTGCCAGAAACCGACCTGCTAACTCCTCCTCCCTCACCACTCTCGACGGTGGTGCAGCTAGGTGGTATACGGGGGTCCCTCCTGTGGAGTGGTCGGTTGCGATGCAGTTGTGTCCTAATAACACCTCCACCCGGCAGGGTGAACCATGCCTCCCCTCCCAGGTCTGTAGGTTCTCGTCTGGCATGTCTGGCGATGCTTATATGGCCATCTGGAGAAGCTGCCTCCACCTTACACGCTACAGCGTTACTGCAGGTTCTTCAGGCTAAAGCACTGAGGGACCTGCATGAGGGTGGTCATGATCCGAAAGTTCTAAAGCGACTAAAATTGCTCCAAACTGCAACTGATCTCGCGCTCTGAATGACGATGGTCACCGCGAGTTCTCTGGGTTGGCGATGTCCACACTTGTGGTCCAGGAGCGTCACCTCTATTTGTGTCTGGTTGAGGGAACTTGAGGGACGCCGACAAAGTTTGGTTCCTCAAAGTCCCTTTGTCCCAGACTGGCCTTTTCGGTGACGCAGTCGAGAACATGGCCCAGCAGTTCTCAGCTGTACAGGAGCAGACTAAGACATTCTGCCCCGCTGAGGGCAGCTCCCTGCTTCCACCCCCGCTACCGTGCCGTATCTGCAGCAGACTCAAGCAAACAGCGCTATGGAGCTGGGCATGGGCAGGCCGCCCCACCTGTCCAGGCCCCCGTCAACCTTGTGGTGAGCAGAAGAGCAAGAGGCCTCGGGACGGGCAACCCAGGGAGAGAGGGGTGCACCTCTCCCTTCCCCAGAGGAGGGCCGGGTGGAGAATCTGGTTTCCAAAAATCTTGACAGGAGAGCGGGTTTCTCTGTCTCTGGGTCCCAAGAGAGCATGTAGAGTCGCACATGGACCAACACCATACCAAACTCATCCTCCTCTCACACCAGCAGGCAGCATTAGGTGGTTCGAGAGCGCCGTCAAAGGCCCTGCTCATGCACCCTCTGCCAAACCTTGGAACCAGGTAAGTGTTGCACTGCATACTCAGACCCCTCTTCAGGTCTCTGCGTTCCACCTCGCTTCCCCATCTTGGGTACGTCGGTGGTCCTGCTGGTCCAGCTTGTGTGCTGTCCAGGTACCTGGCTATTCATACCATCTCACTGGTTCCTGCGGACCATCAGACTCGGCTATGCAATTCAGTTCACCTGGCGTCCCCTCTTCATTCAGCCCCTACTTCGTTGAACCCAAGAAAGGCGGTGGGTTATGACTGATCTCGGACCTACATGTCTTGAACCGGGCCCTTCACCAGTTACCATTCAAGATGTTGTCACAGAAATGCATTTTCGGGTGTATCCGTCCCTGAGATTGGTTTGCAGCGATCGGAATAAAGGATGCGTACTTTCATGTGTCGATCCTTCCGCACCACAGACCATTGCTGCGGTTCACGTCCGGAGGACGAGCATATCAGTACGAGGTCCTGCCCTCCGGGCAGTCCCTGTCGCCCCTTATCTTCATTTAAGTTGTGAAGGCAGCCCTTGTTCCCCTGAGAGATCAGGGTGTTCACATTTTCAACTACCTCGACGACTGACTCGTACTAGCTCAGTGTCAGGATCAGTTGTGTGCACACAGGGAATTGGTGCTTTCCTACCTCAGCCGGTTGGGCCTTCGTGTCAACAGGGAAAAGAGCAAACACTCCTTGGAGAGGATCTCTTTTCTCTGTATGGAGTTCAATTCTGTCGAGCACGCCTCATGCAAGGACATGCTCAGTCTGTGTTGAACTGCCTGAATATGTTCAAGGGCAGGATGGCATTCCCGGGAGAATGGAGACTCCATCCCCATATAGTCCAGCTGATTTGGAGTCATTTTGGAGCCGCTCAGGTAAACCAGTTTGCCTCTCCAGAAACCTCTAACTTCCAGTTGTTCTGCACACAGCTGGCCGTGGGGCCTTCGCAAATATTTGTTTCCCCCAGTGAGCCTTTTTGCACTGACACTGTGCAAGATCAGGGAGGACAAGGTCCTGTTCGTGGTGCCTTACTGGCCCACTCAGACTTGGTTCCCAGAACTGATGCTCCTTGTGACAGCCCCTCCTTGGCAGATTCCTCTGAGGAAGGATCTACTGACTCAGAGATGGTGAACCTTGTGGCACCCGCATCACCCATGTCCAGACCTCTGGAAATTTCATGTCTGGTCCCGGGACGGGATGCGGAGGTTCTAGGTGATCTACCCCAAGAGGTCGTTGACACCATCACTTAGGTGAGAGCACCGTATACGAGCTATGCTTATGTCTTGAAGTGGAACCTGTTCTTCGAGTGTTGTTCTTCTCACTGAGAAGACCCACGGAAATGTCCAATCAGATTGGTGCTGTCCTTTCTGCAGCAGGGGTTGGAGCGAAGGCTGTCTCCCTCCACCCTTAAAGTCTATGTGGCTGCGATTGCTGCCAACCACGACCCCAGGGAAGGGAAGTCGGTGGGGAAGCATGACCTGATCATCAGGTTCCTTAGGGGGGCGAGAAGGCTAAATCCTCCACGGACCCCCTCTATACCCTTTTGGGACCTGTCTCTAGTGCTCTGAGCACTACAGCATGGCCCATTTGAGCCTTTGCAGACAGTTGAGCTGAAGTTTCTGTCAATAAAAATTCTGCTCCTGCTTGCATTGGCCTCCATCAAGAGTGTGAGGGACCTGCACGCATTTTCGGTTGACGATTCGTGCCTTGAGTTTGAGCTTGATCAGGTGGTGAGCCTGCAAGTGCTGCTCCTAGAGGAGGCAGACCCAGCCCTAGCTTTGCTTTGTCCCGTCCGGGCATTGAGATGCTACGTAGACAGGACGCAAGGCTTCAGGACCTAAGACCAGCTCTTTGTCTGTCACAGAGGCGGGCAGAAGGGTAATGCCGTCTGTAAGCAGAGGATGGATAATGGATGCCATCACCTTTGCTTATCAGGCACAGGGTATGCCCTGCATGTTCAGGTTGTGTCTCTAAGCAACAGGACATGTTTCGTTCCTGACTGAATCAACCGTTTTAAATTATTTGGTTCAGTCGCAATGACTCCCTTATTAACAGTGATTTGCTGTCTCCTGCTGGTGGCTTTAACTTCACATTTAAGGTAATTTTTAGTTTTGTTTTGTTTTTTCTTATTTTTATAATTTCAAATATCAGTATTCAACGTTTAAGTTTAATATATCAAAACATTATTTATGCATTTGTAACTGCAGGTCAAATGGTTTTATAAAGGTAAAAATCAATTTAAACTTACTGGAAAAGATTAATTTCTGTCTCTGCTGTGAACTGACCACCAGAAGAAGAATATCAAAAACTTTAGGAGTCAGCTATCCACAGTACAATAACACACTCAGCAAAACATCGCCTAATTATAATTATTGATAAAATCCCAGAAAATATTGAGATATTTTTGTCAATATCGCACACCTCTAGTGAGGACATGTAAATGTTTGTTTCGATCATCGACCTCGAATATGGCTTATAGTCTGATACATGTAAGTAGTAGCATCATTATATGGCCACTAAGTCTAATGTTAACCTATAAATGTCTGCTTGTTTCTCACTGACTTACATTGTAGGAAGTCGTTCCTGGTCCAGAGAACAATGTTTGTGAATGTGACTGTGGAAATCAACAGACATGAACAGTGTGATTCTCATGATCCTGCATCCATTCCTAAGACATTTCTAATATGATGTTCTCCATGATATGAGATGATGATGGACTGGTTTCTGAGAGCAGATGAATCTCCAGGACTTTACCTCTGTCTAAGATCTTCTTGAGCTCCTCTTTGCAGAAATCCTCCAGTTTGTCTCTCAGCTGAAGGACAGATTCTCTCAGATCATCAAAAGAGACGAGAGAACTGAAGGGATCTTCATTTAAGTCTGTAGATTCAGGAGGTGCTGAGAGAGACTGGAAACTCTACAGAAAACAGAAAACAAAACTCATCAGCTCCACACTTCACCCAATAGCCTGCACCAACATCAGATTTGTGCGTCTCTTGTTGACTTGACTGATCTTTAGTAACTTACCTCAATCCAGCACTTTCACAACATCAGCTTCATTCTTTTCATTTTTATTATATGACATTAGAACTACAGATATATATATATATCTTTTTTTGCGCCGCCGGAACTGGGTGCAATTTTAGTACTGGACTGCCTTTTTTCGAGAACCAAATTAGCTCATACTCCGGAGCAGGGTCTAACCAGCACAACTGGTACTACCCATGATATAAGTATACACTGATTGGCCAGACGCGTACAAAAACGCCCTGACATGACATGATTTAAAACGCTGTGAAAACATACTGTAAACATTGTGTCAACTTATTTCACAAGTATGATGAACATCGATAGATAGACGGAGCTGAAGTGCAGGCACTTGTAGCAAATGTAGCACTGCCAGTTGTCGTTGGAGATTCTTAGTCCTCCTTTCTGTTCTTTCAATTGCTTTATGTATACATCGACATTCCATGTTCATTATTGTTAATCCCGTGAGACACAACAAAAACACAACTCCGATCACAGCATCTCCATCCTCCTGTTGTTAACGTTGTTCTTTTATTTGTTTTCGTTGTTGAACGCCACGCATAAATGACGTCGCTGTTGACCGGCTTACATCACTCACTAGTACACACCGTCGGTGCGAATGCAGCCCTTTAAATGGTACTGGAAAATAGTTTGTACAAAACGTCCCAGTACTTTAGTACTGTACATACAGGTGCTGGTCATATAATTAGAATATCATCAAAAAGTTGATTTATTTCACTAATTCCATTCGAAAAGTGTAACTTGTATATTATATTTATTCATTACACACAGACTGATATATTTCAAATGTTTATTTCTTTTAATTTTGATGTTTATAATTGATAACTAAGGAAAATCCCAAATTCAGTATCGCCGAAAATTAGAATATTGTGAAAAGGTTCGATATTGAAGACACCTGGTGCCACACTCTAATCAGTTAATTAACTCAAAACTCCTGCAAAGTCTTTAAATGGTCTCTCAGTCTAGTTCTGTATGCTACACAATCATGGGGAAGACTGCTGAATTGACAGTTGTCCAAAAGACGACCATTGACACCTTGCACAAAGAGGGCAAGACACAAAAGGTCATTGCAAAAGAGGCTGGCTGTTCACAGAGCTCTGTGTCCAAGCACATTAACAGAGAGGCGAAGGGAAGGAAAAGATGTGATAGAAAAAAGTGTACAAGCAATAGAGATAACCGCACCCTGGAGAGGATTGTGAAACAAAACCCATTCAAAAATGTGGGGGAGATTCACAAAGAGTGGACTATGCAAGACATGGGTTTCAGCTGTCGGATTCCTTGTGTCAAGCCACTCTTGAACAACAGACAGCATCAGAAGCGTCTCAGTTTAAAAAGGACCGGACTGCTGCTGAGTAGTCCAAAGTTATGTGCTCTGATGAAAGTAAATTTTGCATTTCCTTTGGATATGAGGGTCCCAGAGTCTGGAGGAAGAGAGGAGAGGCACACAATCCACGTTTCTTAAGGTCCAGTGTAAAGTTTCCACAGTCAGTGATGGTTTTTGGTGCCATGTCATCTGCTGGTGTTGGTCCACTGTGTTTTCTGAGGTCCAAGGTCAACACAGCCGTATACCAGGAAGTTTTAGAGCACTTCATGCTTCCTGCTGCTGACCAACTTTATCGAGATGCAGATTTCATTTTCCAACAGGGCTTGGCCCCAGCACACAGTGCCAAAGCTTCCAGTACCTGGTTTAAGGACCATGGTATCCCTGTTCTTAATTGGCCAGCAAACTCGCCTGACCTTAACCCCATAGAAAATCTATGGGGTATTGGGAAGAGGAAGATGCGATATGCCAGACCCAACAATGCAGAAGAGCTGAAGGCCACTATCAGATCAACCTGGGCTCTCATAACACCTGAGTAGTGCCACAGACTGATCGACTCCATGCCACGCCGCATTGCTGCAGTAATTCAGGCAAAAGGAGCCCCAACTAAGTATTGAGTGCTGTACAGTACATGCTCATACTTTTCATTTTTATACTTTTTAGTTGGCCAAGATTTCTAAAAATCATTTCTTAATATTGGTCTTAATTTATATTCTAATTTTCTGAGATACTGAATTTGGGATTTTCCTTAGTTGTCAGTTATAATCATAAAAAATAAAAGAAATAAACATTTGAAATATATCAGTCTGTGTGTAATGAATGAATATAATATAAAAGTTTCACTTTTTGAATGAAATTAATGAAATAAATCAACTTTTTGATGATATTCTAATTATATGACCAGCACCTGTATAAGGTGCGTTTCCACCGCAGGAACTTTACCCAGGAACTAGGGACTTTGGGCTGGTACTGTTGTGTTTCCACCGCAGGAACAAGGAACTAAATAAAGTTCCGGGTAAAAAAATGCCCCTCAGAAAGTCCCTACTGGCGAGGTAGTACTTTTTTCAAAGTTCCGGAACTTTTGGGGGGGGGGCTTGGGTGCTGAGCATGCTGATTGGTTGAGTTCACACAGCATTGTGATTTCAACCACCATTTATTCAGATCATTTTCAAAATATTACTGTTATTGTGTCATGAAATGTAATTTTAAAAGTATTTCAGGCGAGAATGTAGTTGTTTAAAACTCAAATCTGCGGTTTATTTATAAAGACAGCGGCTATTTAAAAACTGAAGGTCTGTCTGCACTGAGAGCAGCTGTAGACTCTCTTCTGATCCTTATGATCCCAGCAGTCTGTAATACAGCTCTTACAGTAACTGTGTCCACAGGGAATGACCACTGGATCCTTCAGGAGATCCTGACACATTGGACATAAGAACTCATCCTGAGAAACTCTGGCTTCTGCCATTTTACTGCAAGAATACAGAGACACAAACACACAACAGCTCAATTTCACTTCAGCTTCTCTTTCCCTGAACTGATGAGTTGAAATAGTTTCCTGGTTCTGTTAAAGTGAAATGTGTAAAACAGGTTTGTAAGGCTGTAAATAAGGTTCCTTGTTCCTGCTCCTGTAGAGTCTGTCTCTCTCTCTCTCTCATACACACACATCACACACACATTCTTGCATGCTGCATGTGGTTTAAGGGGAATTTCCATAGGCATAATGTTTTTTATACTGTACAAACTATATTTGCACAGCTTACTATATTTTTAAGCCATTTGGTTTACATGGACACGGGAAGTGTAAACCTCATAAACCATGTTCATGTTGTAATACCCATGTCATTATGCACATTTGTCCTCATAAATCTTATAAACCTGTACGCACATTCACACAGTGTGACAATGAAATGCAGTGCATGGTGAGGAAGATTATAAGTTTTCTTCAAGGAACTGTCGGCAACCAAGATCTTGATTACCACACTGTCCTAACTATGACTAATAAGAAGCGGAGCTCAAACTGTTCAAGACCCAACCACCAAAAAGATATTGATGAAGATTTGCCAGTCTTGGATTACTTCCTAATCAACCACCAATTTCGATCGTAGCTCAAAGATATGTTCTGACCATTATCTTGTTTGTGCCAAATTGCAGCTTCGACTACAGCAGGCCAGCAAGAAAGTGATGACACTGGTGAAGCTGGACTGAAAGCGGCTCAGCAACTCTGATCAGGGACTAATTCCGACTGACCCTTACCAACAAGTTTGCTGTTCTCGCAAGCTTAGATGACATTGATAAAGAAGAAACAGCAATCACCACAGCCATCGTGGAATCTGCCACGTGGCCTGCAGTGGTGGCGGGAGCATTTTCAGCAGCTAGCTACTAGTTCTACAAGGAATCTCTGATCCAAGAGAAGATGATAACCTCGACCACCGAATTTCATAGCCGAATCGGCCACACAACAGTGTTTTTTGCCTCATTATCTGTGGAAGAAGGCCAACATCACTACTGCAACTATGATATGACTCTTCTGAATCTTGGTCATTCTTATTATGTTATATGTATCAGAAACCTGAACCAAGAAGCTTGAGGTCTTCCAAATTCAATGCTTCTACAAGTCCTCGGCCTCTCCCAGTGTGACCGACCATTATATGTGATCATGCCCATCTTCAAGAAAGGTGACAGCCATGAATGTAAGAACAATCATGGCATTAGTCTACTGTCGATTAACGGTAAAGACTTCATGAAAATCATCCAATCACAGCTACAGCAACATTGTGAGCAGATGAGCCACGAAAAACAAGCCAGATTCAGAGTCTTCACTGAGGCTGTTGTGAGAATCGTTATGTCAAATTAGTGTTCGATTGTGTGCACATGACATCACTCTGGAAGGTGCTGTAGACCGACTCCTCCAGAACTTCTACGATGGCTTGAGAAGCTGCATACACGTTTCCAGAAAGGTGTCGGTGGAGTCTTCCATCTGTACAGGTGTCTGGAAAGGTGAAGTAGCATCCCCATTTTTGTTCAATACATTGATCTATGCAATCATGAGGAAGGTCTTCAAGAACGAGCAGGGAGTTCATTACAGCATCGACACTATGTGAGCGAACTTATGTTTCTGGACAATTGCACCATCCTGGCCGATATGGATACAGAGGCCAGCATTGCCCTTTATGACATAGCCTGTTTCGCTGAGCCATATGGACTGAAATTCAACATCGATGAGACCAAAGTTATGATGACTGATGGCTCACCAGCATCTGTCAAAATTGAACAAGTACAAAACTTCAAGTAGCTATGATCTCTGCAAGAGAAGAAGATTGCCTTGATGGATGAAGTTCATAGCTGAATCGGTGTGGAAAAAGGCCAACATCACTATTGCAACTAAGATAAGACTCTTCCAAACCTTGGTCATTCCCATTGTGTTATATGTATCAGAAACCTGGACCATCCTTAAGTCAGAACTTAGCAAGCTCTAGGACTTTTTGATGCTTCCGACAAATCCTCTGTGTCTCCCAGCGTGACCTACTCCGGAACAAGGGTATCCAAAAAGAGTGTGGTGACCAGCCTACAACTGAAGAGGCTTTCCAGAAGCGATGTCTGCAGTGTTTTTGACATCTGCTGGATAAGTAGTGATCGAAAGCCACTCTAACTTCTCTGGCACCGCCGACCTCAAAAGTTCACTGTGCTGGGCCGAAGAAGACCAGGCTGAAGCAAATTGATGATGACCTAAGATACCAATGCATCACCCTTAAAGATGCCAAGGCCTTGGCCACTGATCGATCTGCATGGAAGAGTGTAATGAATGAGGTTCTGAAACCTGCGGCACCCACAGCAGCGTATGCGCTTTAGAGGCGGCTCTTTACAGTGTCTGTGCTGTTCATGTCAGTGCTTTGCATCATTCAGATGAACTGAGAATGCCTTTAACCCTTTAACACGTGAGTTTAAAATATACTTGCTTATCCCCCAGCATGTGTTTTTTTAGGCGACTGTTATTTTAGAATGTATGGCCTTATTATTTCCATGGCGGTGCATCATGCTTGTCATGTGACACACCTCAGCCACAATAGTACTGAATGACAGATGTATCGCTTTTATTTAGTTTTTCCTTTTTTATTAAAACATTCATAAACATGTTCCTTTATAATGACCATGTTAGTTTATCTATAAGGGGTGATGGGCACCGCCATGTCAGTTTGTGCTAAATCCGAGCTTTGGGATTTACAACACATAAATGAATCCTCTCTTCCTGAAAGACAAGACTAAAAGCCATTGCTCACAGAGTCCGAAATGTTCGCATGTGTTTTTCCGTTTTTTGCATTCGTCATCCTTTCCTATTAAAATGCAGAAAATTTAACCTGATCCGAATTTTTTATGACGGACGAAAGTTTCGGAGGCAGTGTGTAAAGACCTTTACAAGACTTTACTTACTTTCTCCTAGTATGTCTAGCAATCGATATTAGGAAAAGCTGCAATATTCATGTGCGCACAGGGATGGATTAACACACATGCCCAGGGCACTGTACCAGAGGGAGGCCCAGCCTAAATACCGCTACTCCTGGAACATAATTTCAGCCATACCCCCTCAGATTTCTGAGGCGAGTGGATTTTGAATGCAGCTTCCAAAAGACAAAAAATAGCAGAATAATATATTTTTATATTTGATAAATGATCACACTGGTATGATTAGATCGTTCAGTGCGGCACATCATCAGCAGCTCCTAAATTCAAATCTGCATTCACTCCGCTTCGCTGGCCGGCACGGAGCTACAGACAGCTGCGTTTGTAGCTACAGCACTGAGCATTATAACCAATCACACATGATTCTGTTGAGCTTATGAGTACAATGTCAATAAGAGGCATTCAGATGAGTCATCGCTGAAACAGCTGTTTTATTCAGTGTGAGCGCTCTCTGAATGATTTCTGCTCTCTGCTGATTTCTCTCATCAGAAACAACAAAGTGCAGATGAGCGTACGATGTAAGCAAGATAATTAACAATGTAAGCAACTTCAGTGTTTATTGGGAGTTTTTGAGAGTGCTTGAATTCTGGCTAGTCTAAAGTAAATAATGTATTTTGATCATAAAAATGCTATTTTGCTCTCTTTCTGTAAAATAAACAGGGCTGGATTTACCTCTTATCGTGACATTTCGGTAAAACAATATTTTGGTCCTCCCTTCCTTATTAATAGGCCTATATAATAGTACCACCCCAGCAAACAAAAATATTTCGTAATCAGTGGAAACTGTTACAGTGTTTTCTATTGCAATAAGCGCTTGTGTTCTGTTTACACTGGCTAAATATGATCGGATTACAATCGGGTATGCACCAAACTGCTGAAACAGTTCTACTCTGCCATCATTGAGTCATTCCTGTGTTCATCTATAACTGTCTGGTTTGGTTCAGCTACCAAAACAGACATCAGATGACTACAACAGACAGTCAGGACTGATGAGAGGATTATTGGTGCCCCTCTACTCAATCTCCAAGATCTTTACATCTCCAAAGTGAGAAAAGGGGCTAAGAAAATCACTCTGGACCATTAACACCCAGCACTTTCTCTCTTTGAACTGCTGCCCTCTGCCGGCGCTACAGAGCACTGAGCACCAAAACATCCAGACACAATAACAGTTTTTTCCCCAGGCCATATCCCACCTGAACAACACACACAGTTTTCCCTTTCTCTGTATTTTATTACTATTGTTATTTATAACTTGTTGTCTATTCTCTTTATTATAAGTGTTTTTATTACCTTAATTATTTGTATGTCTGCACTATGTTTGTACTTTCTTTAATGGAAGCTCCTGACATCAAGACAAATTCCTTGTGTGCGTGAACACATTTGACAATAAAGCTCTTTCTGATTCTGACAAAAGTCAGATTTGAACTGACAGTCTGAACAAGGCTTTAGAGAACATTGAAAAGTAACATTCTCATAATGTTTGCAGAATAACAAAATGTAACCAAGAAAAAAAAATAATAATAATTTTACCATTTAAAAACTAGATAGAGAGAACACTCAGAAATAATGTGTTCATGATATAAACAGAACATTAGAAAAACATTGTTAGAACATATTTTAGTTTGCTGGGACACACAGAGGCCTTCTGCAGTCAGTTCTCCTGCGTCACTGTTTTAATGCTGGAGTATTGAGTTTCTCTAATAGCATGTATTCGTTTTATTGGTAGAGAAACACAGTAATTCACAGAAATTCACTGTGAAAATATGGCGATGAATGAAATTATTTCCACTCAGACATTGCTAATCAATTTCACAAATAATTACAAAGAAAAGCAAGTAAATACTTAAATATGAAAAATAGTATTTTCTTGTAAAACATACTACACATAATCTTTGTTTTACATACAATTAAAAAAAAAAACTTTATAGTGCATTATGGAGCGGCATTTCAGTGCACTCCATCAAAAAACGACACTAAAATAATGCAGTAAACACCTGTTTTAGAAGATAACCATATTGTTTATCTAAAGCCAAACTGTTTTAACCAAGCCCTTTCAGCTCCGTGTGCTCACTCGCTCTCCGGACACGCACCGGCGTGGATGACGTGGTTATTTTAACAACAGAAACACGGAGAGCAGCAAAATTATAGATTACTTTCACTAAAACACAGCAGAAAAAAAAACAAAGCTGTGAATATAGTTGTTTTTCTTACTATCTGTTTATCTATCTATAACCTGTTCAAACCAGATGTGGCAAGACGTTTCTGATCTACATTTAACAGTATTAATCTTCAGGCTAAGAACATTTCAAAAGAATCTTGTAATTATAATTTTGTAATTGTTGTTAGATAGCTAGGACAGAACTTAAACTTTGAAACTGCTGGTTATCTTTAGTTTCTGGTCAAGATGAGAACGTTTTGATTATTGTAGACATTTTTAGTAGATAATGCTTTTAAGTAAAATATTAAAATAGTGTAGATTTCAGGAGGAAAAGCCTGAACAGAAACAGTATTTTTGTCGCATGGCCTCGCATGTATCTAAATGTAAAAATACAATTCATGTAAAAAAAATAAAAAAAAATAAAAAAAAAATTGTCTAGACCTCTGCTTGAAGAAAACATAGATATGTCTTGGAACTTTAACTGAATACCCCTGACTTATATAAAAAAAAGAAAAAAACTGTTTTGAACATGGTAATGGATTTATACAAATAAGTAAAAGGCTGGATGTACATTAACATTACATCTTAACACCTCGTAAAAAAAAAAAAAAAAAAAAAAAAAAAATCCTAGATCATATTTTGTCTATAGCCTATAAAACAGCTTTGTAGGAAGATTTCAACACACGAGGAATTCTGAATGTAATTTTTTTTTTTTCGAGCCATTAAATGACTTGAGACTCGATTCGGACTCGTGACCAAAGACTTCAGACTTGACTCAGACTCCAACTTAAAGACTTATGAACATCTATGTCTTCTTCTATTGTGACAGTTGCTTAACAAAATAAATAATAATGTAATCAAATCCGATGCATCACTGAGGGACTTCTAAACATCTGGTTTTTACTGTAAATTCTGTTGAAATAATCATTCATACACTTTAATGAAAGGGGTCATATGATGCAATTTCAAGTTTTCCTTTCTCTTTGGAGTGTTACAAGCTGTTCATGAATAGATAAGATCCCTAAAGTTGCAAAGACTAAAGTCTCAAACCCAAAGAGATATTCTTTATAAAAGTTAAGATTCGACCACACCTTCCTAAAACGGCTCGTTCTAACAGGACATGTCTACGTCACTGTGTGGGAAGATTTTTGCATAAAGCCACCCAAATGTTCATGCAAAGAAAGAAGGAGTAACTTTTATTCTCGCTGTAGTATTCTTGCCGCTGGTGCCATGTTGTGGAGTCGCTGTGTGTTTCGTTGTGAAAGCGAAACTACTTTGTTTGGTCTTCCAAAAGAGGACACAACTATAAGTCAGTGGTTAAGTTGTCTTTACAACACTGTTCCAGAACAGTTCAACCCAAATATTCAGATGTGTGCAGCGCATTTTACGGAGGACGAGGACTGTTTCCTGTGAGAGTAGCCTACAATGGCGGTGTTCTGACAAATAATGCTGACTCACAGCCTGTAAGTATGCTTTCATATTTAAAGAATTTGCCACTGATGATTCAAACGGGAGTTTTGAGCAGTGTAGAGTAGCGCTTGTTGTTTGTCTTTTTTATCCAATCACAAATGCAGACATGGTTTAATGTTTACACAGTGCAGCGCAATGCAACGCAACGTGTAAAAAGACAGTAAAAGTCATTATAATCAGTAATTATGTGCCCACTGGATGCAACAAATGCCTCGTATATAATGGGTTTTATTGGTTTTGTCTCGTCGCTCCATCACAGTATGTTAAGGGGCGTAACATTGCCCTCACGCGCTTGAGGTATTCGGCCAATCACAAAGCACTGGATAGCTGGCCAATAACAGCACACCTCGCTTCTCAGAACGATGAACTTTGTAAAAATTGACATGTTTCAGAAGGCGGGGCATAGAGGAGAAACAATAATGTACAGCATGTGGAAAATAATGTTTTTTTTTTTTTACCTTAAACAGCATAAACACATTTCATTACACAAAATAATGTTCTTTTTAGCAACGTCATATGATCCCTTTAAAAATAACATGTACCGTATTTTACAGTAAATGTGCACTGTATAAAAGGACTTTTTTGAAGTTGTAAAATAATTATATTTTAAAATAAAATACTATTTCAGTTTTTCTACATCAAAATGTCATGTTTAATTCAACATGTTATTTGACATTTCTTTGTAATTAATCGTGAAATTTACTTCCGATTTCTGAGTGAAAACTGTTTCTACACCATTTTTTTGAAATGTTTTTTTTTTTTTTTTTTTGCCTATATAATTTTTTTGTACATTTATTTTTAACATTAACATTTTTGGATGAATAATTAGGTAATGTATGATTTAAAAGGTAGCATATTTAAATTGTTTTCAAATTAGCAACTTTTTTAAGAGTGTGGAAGCTTGTTTTTGTCAGGATTCTCTAAAAAAATAGCTTTAAATCAATTTTCTGTGATTAGATCTTCTACTATGTTTTTCTGAGTATTCCGTGACAGAATGGTTTGGGAAACTGGCCAAAATAAATCCTTTAAAGAGTGTTAGCAATCAGAAAAAAACTGTAAAACTAATTATTAACAAGCTGTAAACTAAAAATAAAAATGAATTCTATTGGGGTTAGACAGCTAAATGTATGACAATAAAAACAGCGGCTCATGATGCCATTAGACAGAAGAACAATTATCGGAGCTCCATAAGGTGAGTAATGAAAATTATTTATTGTCTATGTGTGATCATTTGAATTAAAAAGTCATTTTTATAGTAATAATAAAAATTGTGACTACAATAAAAACCAATAGATTTTGAGAAAAGCGCAGAAACACATGTTCACTCAGCAGGACTCACACACACTGATCTTACTGTCAAGTCAAGTCATCTTTATTTATATAACACTTTAAACAAAAAAGATTGCGTCAAAGAAAATGAACAACATTAATTAGGAAAACAGTGTGTCAATAATGCAAAATGACAGTTAAAGGCAGTTCATCATTGAATTCAGTGATGTCATCATGCGGCTGAGTTCAGTTTAAATAGTATCTGTGCAATAATTTGCAATCAAGTCAACGATATCGCTGTAAATGAAGTGTCCCCAACTAAGCAAGCCAGAGGCGACAGCGGCAAGGAACCAAAACTCCATCAGTGACAGAATGGAGAAAAAACCTTGGGAGAAACCAGGCTCAGTTGGGGGGCCAGTTCTCCTCTGACCAGACGAAACCAGCAGTTCAATTCCAGGCTGCAGCAAAGTCAGATTGTGCAGAAGAATCATCTGTTTTCTGTGGTCTTGTCCCGGTGGTCGTCTGAGACAAGGTCTTTACAGGGGATCTGTCTCTGGGGCTCTAGTTGTCCTGGTCTCCGCTGTCTTTCAGGGCTGTAGAGGTCCTTTCTAGGTGCTGATCCACCATCTGGGCTGCATACATACTGGATCCGGGTGACTGCAGTGACCCTCTGACTTGGATACAGACTGGATCTGGTGGCTACGGTGACCTGGGAATAAGAGAGAAACAGACTAATATGAGCATAGATGCCATTCTTCTAACGATGTAGCAAGTACATCGGGTGTTATGGGAAGTGTTCCCGGTTCCGGTTTACCTAATTAATGCAGCCTAAAAATCCTTTAATGGATTTGGATATTAGAAGTGTATTAGTATGTTATGTGTAAGCCAGGTTAAAGAGATGGGTCTTTAATCTAGATTTAAACTGCAAGAGTGTGTCTGCCTCCCGAACAATGTTAGGTAGGTTATTCCAGAGTTTGGGCGCTAAATAGGAGAAGGATCTGCCGCCCGCAGTTGACTTTGATATTCTAGGTATTATCAAATTGCCAGAGTTTTGAGAACGGAGCGGACGTGGAGGACGATAATGTAACAAGAGCTTGTTCAAATACTGAGGTGATAAACCATTCAGGGCTTTATAAATAATAAGCAAGATTTTAAAATCTATACGATGCTTGATAGGGAGCCAGTGCAGTGTTGACAGGACCGGGCTAATATGATCATACTTCCTGGTTCTAGTAAGAACTCAAGCTGCTGCATTTTGGACTAACTGGAGTTTGTTTACTAAGCGTGCAGAACAACCACCCAATAGAGCATTACAATAGTCTAACCTTGAGGCCATAAACGCATGGATTAACATTTCTGCATTTGACATTGAGAGCATAGGCCGTAATTTAGATATATTTTTGAGATGGAAAAATGCAGTTTTACAAATGCTAGAAACGTGGCTTTCTAAGGAAAGGTTGCTATCAAATAGCACACCTAGGTTCCTAACTGATGACGAAGAATTGACAGAGCAGCCATCAAGGCTTAGACAGCGTTCTAGGTCATTACATGCAGAGCTTTTAGGCCCTATAATTAACACCTCTGTTTTTTCAGAATTTAGCAGTAAGAAATTACTTGTCATCCAGTTTTTTATATCGACTATGCATTCCGTTAGTTTTTCAAATTGGTATGTTTCGCTGGGCCACGAAGAAATATAGAGCTGAGTATCATCAGCGTAACAGTGAAAGCTAACACCGTGTTTCCTGATGATATCTCCCAAGGGTAACATGTAAAGCGTGAAGAGTAACGGCCCTAGTACTGAGCCTTGCGGTACTCCATACTGCACTTGTGATCGATATGATACCTTTTCATTCACTGCTACGAATTGATGGCGGTCATATAAGTATGATTTAAACCATGCTAATGCACTTCCATTAATGCCAACAAAGTGTTCTAGTCTATGCAAAAGAATAGTGTGGTCAATAGTGTTGAACGCAGCACTAAGATCCAATAGCACTAAAAGAGAGATACAACCACGATCAGATGATAAGAGCAGGTCATTTGTAACTCTAAGAAGAGCAGTCTCAGTACTATGATACGGTCTAAATCCTGACTGGAAATCCTCACAGATGCCATTTTTCTCTAAGAAGGAATATAATTGTGAGGATACTACCTTTTCTAGTATCTTTTAAAGAAAAGGGAGATTTGAGATCGGTCTATAATTAACTAGTTCTTTGGGGTCAAGTTGTGGTTTTTTGATGAGAGGCTTAATAACAGCCAGTTTGAAGGTTTTGGGGACATATCCTAATAACAATGAGGAATTAATAATAGTCAGAAGAGGATCTATGACTTCTGGAAGCACCTCTTTTAGGAGCTTAGATGGAATAGGGTCTAACATACATGTTGTTGGTTTAGATGATTTAACAAGTTTATACAATTCTTCCTCTCCTATAGTAGAGAATGAGTGGAACTGTTCCTCAGGGGATCCTCTCGGGACACCCTCCTATGCCAGTAACTGTTTTTATGAAGTAACTGGCTATTACTTTAGGATCGTTGTTCGTTGTGTACGCCTCCATCCACAGAATGTAACGACTGTAACCATCTATACAGCCATTAATGGCAATGCCCAACGTGTCCTCCAACTAATACGCTCGTATAGGTCGTTTGTCCAAATCCTTGAAATACGACCCATCAGAGCGTATACTACAATTGCGCCCCTATGGGCAAAAGGTCGTTTTCATATTAATGTTTTGTACTCTTTTATTTGCACTGTGATTTGCGTTTCGTGTAGCTCAGTTGGTAGATTATTGCGTTATACCTTGATATGCAATCATGCTATGGGTTCGATCCCAGAGAACGGACGTGCACGTAAAATGTATATGCTCAATAAATCATAATTTAGCATGATTTCTGTGAGGCTTAGGTTTAGGGGGTGGGGTTAGGAGTGGTCATTTGAATGAATAAGCCACCTAGTAAAATATGTACGAATTACTGTGAGATCGGTGTAAAAAGTCCACACATTGCATTTAAATAAACGTGTGTTTTGATTGGTAATGACGTTATACGTCATTTCATGACGACAGACGCAACGCGATACTGTCATTATTTTTACGCACGCTAGAGGCCACTTAACTTTAAAACATAAATATAGGTCGTAATAAGGTGCTTGCACAAATGACCTATATGGTCATTTTTTGTTGGAGGACAGGCTCCAATGCCATACGGTTTTAATTTATCATAGCTGTCCATATGCCAGAGTGTATTTGGGCCAGCGCAAGTGTACTGGCGTCTTCTCAAGCGTCTCCTTCATCGAAATTCCACACCTTGAGGATCAACAAGTTTAATAATGTGTCTTATGGTATCCTGGGAAACCACGAAACCTCGTTGAATCGCGTGTAGGTGAAGCCTTTTCTTCTAAAAAGACCTAGCCGCTTACAAATTCTCTTTAAAGTTCATATGCTAATTATTATTCTGTCATAATTAGCTAAAGTTGATAGTATTTCTTTGTTACTGAAAGAAAGTCTAAAATATAGCTTGACTAAGTGATCCAACTCTGCCATGTCCTTTATCAGTAGGCTACACTGATTGAATGCATTATTCTCTACATTTCATTTCGACTTTTTTTTTTCTCGAAACACAACGACTTTATTCTCGAATTTTTATGAGTTTATTCTCAAGATTATATTTTGACTTTTTTTCTCGAAATTTAACGAGTTTAATCTAGAAACACAACGACTTTATTCTCGATATTTAATGAGTTTATTCTCAAGATTGTATTTCGACATTTTTCTCTAAATTTAATGAGTTTAATCTCAAACACAACAACTTTATTCTCGATATTTAATGAGTTTATTAATAATATTTGCATATGAAAAAGGGACAATTTGATAGGGATTTTCCTAATGCTTTAATTACACATTAATAAGAAACTTAAACCACCTAGTTTGGAAAAACATAACATTAGGGATCAGATTCCATATATATGACAGCTTATTGATACAGTTCTTTATCCAATTTATTTTAAAGGTATCATGTGTGTCAGGATTGTATTGAATATATTACAACTGGTGTGACGTCATCAGGTCACATGACCCGGAAGTTATATAGATTTGAATATTTGAGAAATTCACAAAAAATAAAATCATATTTCCAAAATCCAAGTTGTGTGTGATGTGTGTCAGGATTGAATGTTGATATTACAACTGGTTTGACATCATCAGGTCAGAGGACCCAGAAGTTATATATATTTGAATATTTTAAAAATTCACCAAAAATACCCAAAATCATATTTCCAATATCCAAGTGATTTATAATATGTTAGAAGTATTGCTGAATATATAACAGAGGCCACATCAACTCCAGTTTCTACCAATTAAAATAAAATGTTGGAATACAATGTAATAACAATATAACAATTCATAGTGAATATCCCATTCACAGCTTAAAATCATGTATTAATGTTTTTTTCCACTTAATTCACATCTCTACATTTTATTTGCATGATGCTTTGCATGTTTTGAATCTTGGAATGCATATCTTTTTTATAATTTTAATGCACTTTTGAGACAGTCCCTTAATTTTCTCAGCGAATTTCTGACTAATGTCCAACATAAAACCAACTTTACCGCACTCTTTAGGTTTCACTTAAAAAATCCATGTCCCGAACAAGCTTTGATGTTGAGTATAACTAAACTGGCAATAGAAAAATGTCTTATTTACATGTAAGACGTCACATCAATATGGGACAGTTGAACACATATGGACAAATTAAATTTCACATATTTTGCTGTTTGTCAGTTATTTAGTCAGTTAATGCGAACAATTGTCATATTAGTTACTATGAAAATTTTTCGCATTGGGCTTTATTTTAAAAGTTAGGTAAACACTACTCTCAATAAGAAGATTCAACTGCCAAAATGAAAAAATAAATCAATAAAAAATAAATAAAAATGCAGCATTTAGCCTAACTATGCTATGATAGCAATTTCCAGCTTACTACACAAACCAAAAGGTCGCTTGTCTAAATGTCATGATAGCAGGCTATTGTGACATGATATTGCTTATACATGATAATTATATATTTATATATTTCTTAAATAAAATGAAGTGAACTTACCAGGAAATATGAATGAAGTCTCTAATCTTCAATCATTCTTGACAGAATTTACAGAATTACAGCTACATCTTGTAAAATGTCTAAACAGTAATATTCTGTAAAATTTTGCTGTAGAAACTACAGCAATGTGTCACAGTGTACAGTTTCCAAAGTCAGACATCACTTGTTATAATTTTCAAGGGTGTATAGGGACACAATGACATGATCGTATCAATATCAAGCAAACTACTAAATTGTTCCTAGCAATAATTTTGATCAATCAATTAAATCCCTGTTGTCTGCCATTACGTCCTCACCAATGCCAAAATCAAACCTATGCCCTTGTTACAAGATCATGACACAACACACTCCATTTTCAATATACCATTCACTATACCAAGTATTAGCTTATTCTCATCACAGGGGTGTAAATTTTGTCTAACAGTAGTGGGGGACAATAAACATAAAATTTCTCAAGAGCAGTTTTTGAAAGGGACACAAATAATACAGCTAAAATTGTACTTGTTAGAATATGTATAAACACTGGAAAGCCTTAGTACTATTATTGTAGCAGGGAGACCATGCCACATTAGACAACTTCAAGCTGTTGTGGTCACGCCATGACATAGGTCGTGTCCGTTGTAGCAGGTAATATTATTATTGCTAACATAGTGGACAAAAATACATTGGAATCATCTGCATTAAAGGGAAAATAATGAAATAGCCTTGACAGCCTTACTTATTGGAGTTCCACAACTATACACTTTGTTCTGGCTCACCGGACTTCTGTATGTGTGTTTGTAGGTGAGGCGGGGTTGGCAGGTTTTCACAAAAAACCCGCCCAATTGCTACTCAGAAGTAACCTAAAGGGGATAAAATACACATTTTTTGGCTGCTTTAACCTGTGGAAATTAAAAACAACCCGCAGCAACAGTGTTAAAGTAGCCCAATTCTCGTGGGAAAACGTGGACTTGGCAACACTGATGATGCCTTCACGTGCTATCGGAATTATCGTAACGGCCCCTCGACTGAGCCTGGTTTCTCCCAAGGTTTTTTCTCCATTCTGTCACCAATGGAGTTTTGGTTCCTTGCCGCTTTCACCTCTGGCTTGCTTAGTTGGGGACGCTTCATTTACAGCGATATTGTTGACTTGACAGCAAATGATTAAACAGATACTTATTTACTGTGAACTGAACTGAGATGAATGACATCACTGAATTCAATGATGACCTGCCTTTAACTGTCATTTTGGATTATTGACACACTTTTTTCCTAATTAATGTTGTTCGTGAATGGCTTCTCAAGTCGTATTTACTACAGGGAAATTCAGAAATAATTTTGATACTCAATTTCTGAGTTGGGCAGGTCATAATCTTTAAACATGGTGGAGGGGACAACCATTGCTGCTGTCAATGCTGTTCTCACAACAACTACATCCCTTTGTCTTGTCGCTAAATTTGGGGATTTTATAGGCTTGACATGAACAATCTGTCAGGAATTCACCATCACAGCCACCCCAATCATCACCAGCCCCTGATCCCAATCACTCCCGATCCCAATCGCCGGAGTACTGATCACCTGCACCCAGCAATCACTCACCAGTATAAAGTCATCATCATGCCAGTACTCCGGCATCCGGAGTACCCTGTCTGAAGTACCCGGACTCTGTGCTTACTCCATTCAGTGACTCTCCATTCATTGTTCAATTGCATTTTGTTAATAAACCATCTACTTATCACTAACCCTCCGTTTCCACCCTGGTTTGTGACACGATCATTCTAAGCATATTGTATGTTTTATAAGCAGTAAAATAAGCATGTATTAAACTGAAATTCCAGGATTGTCAGCAAACTGCATGTATAGCATGGTGAATGTTTATATGATTGTCAACCATTGGGATGCTACATTTGATTCTTTCTGACATTAAAGAACCAGGATACAAGCTCTTAATCAGGACTTCATAAGTGGGGAAAAAGGAAATTTCAGTGGGGAAAAAGGAAATTTCAGATAGCACATGAATTTTTTTTTTTGCCCTGTTTGTGTTTTTTTACTACTTACAAAGATATTTAGAGTATAAAACATTGTTATTTACAATACACAGCATGGTTTTTTATAATAATTTTATGGGAGACAACCCTCAGATGGGGGTCCTGTGCCCCCCGATCCTCCCGGGATTTCCGCCTATGACCCTCCACGCTTGACTGTACCATTTTTATTTGGACTCATCCCAAGGTAACAGAGATTAAGACAGTTTCCAGCCTCTTATGAAGAATTCAGATGACCCAACACCTGTGAATAGATGACGTCTGCTCCTTCATGTACCACAGATAACGTCAGGTCTGCATCATAATACAACATGATCATGTTACCATTGATTTAAAATGCACTTGAAGTTTGTTTAAATACAGAGTTCTGCCATGAAACTCTGATGAGGCAGTCCGATAGGTCTAACTCAATCTGAGTTAATGACATCATTATCACATGGCACAGCTGATTGGTTCTCTCCTGTATTGGTAGCCAATGAGCTCGCTGCTCAACATTCAAATATATGTCTAGAGCTTGCCGTAGTAGTGCAGCTTGCTTCAGAACAACAAATTCATCTAAGATAAGTGAATGCTATTCTAATCCATATCGTTGTGTGTATTGCGTGGCCTGCCTAAATGAAATTCAAAAATGAGCAACCATAATCAAGTTTAACTAAGTGTCATGTTAGCAGTTTGCATTATATGCAGGAGTTAATATTAAGCATATTAGCAGCAGCATTTAGCATGTGTTTATACAGCTGGAGCAAAACGCAGTTTAGAGCATATGTAATCGCTCTGAGGACACACCGATAGTAACGGACATGAAACAGGTTAAATGAAATAGGCATTCTTGTGCATACATTTCAATGGGGGCTCACCATATACATCAATGATTATCCCAGTGTTCACGTTTGATATTTATAAGGTTGATGTTTTCATTGTGATGAATGTGTGGTTGATTTCAGCTGCACGCAGTGTCAGAAGCACATGCTTATCACAGTCATATCAATAGGCTTGTTCGACTTCATGCGGTGCTGCAAAGATCGGCTGCCGCCTGACAAAGCAATACATTCTGGCTTGTGAGAAAAACACACATTGGCTGTATGACACTTCCATGTAACTTAAGCAGAATATCGCTGTGGAGATATCGCTAAATTCCAGCACAGGTACGTTTTCATATCATCAGTGCTTGTTCCGCCATCAGTGAGCGTGCACAGGGTTGCACAGATTAAGTAAAACACCGGGCAGAAAGTGTATCCTTAAAGGTGCAATAGGTGATTGTCTTCAGAAACATTTTTTTGTTATACTGGTTGAAACTCTCTTCACATCCCAATAGCAATCATTAAGTTAAGTGGTTTAAATGTATTTATCTGTATTTATATATTCTGTGGAAGGCATATGACCAAGAAATGTACGTCCAATCAAAACGCTCGGTCTTAGCTTTCCTGCCTGCCTGTCAACGTATGTATCTGGATACCTCTGCGCACCCTGTTCGCGCAGACAGAATACGTCATTAGCGCATTCACGCACGCTGTGCAGACAGAGCTAGAATGGCAGACAAACATCAACAACGGTCTTCCTTCCTGGTATTGTAGTACTTTTAAAGTTTTCTCGCTGGTTAATGACACATGATGTAGCCCAGCTGTTCCCAATTCCAATGCTCGCGCACATATTTTGCATGTCTTGCTTAGTTAACACACCCGATTCAGATGACCAACTTGTTAGATGTGAGCTACGTTGTTACGGCTGGTGCCGTTTTGTGGTGTTTTCTCTCTCTTTTGGTTTCTTTATTTTCCCTTTCTTAGTGCTACGCCATTGGTCCTGCTTCCTGCCAATCATCGTTGGAGGTGATGACGTCATCTGATTCGTTCCACCTGATGGAGCTTGGAATCTATAAAAGGAAGACGCTGACAATGCAAGAGAGGCCTTGCTTGTTGTCTGTTGCTAGTCTTTCTGTTATTCCGATTTTTAGCCGATGCTAGCTTTGTGTATTGTGGTTAAGCTGTTGTTTGTGTATATCTGCGTGTGTTCAGTACATTACCAAAATCCTCGGTTTGACCCCCATTCATTTAAATATATTTTGGTTGGTCATTCGTATGTATACAAAGGGAAGGGAAGGAGAGGAAAGGTAAGCATATCACGTGATATACATTTCTCATCCTGCAGTTAACTTTTGTTATATACACTAGGTAAGGGGCGTGCATCACCTGCTGTATTTTCTTGTTTGAACTAGTGAGAGTAGCTTACGTTAGGGTATCTTCGGATACTGAAGATTTTCTTTTCTTTTCTTTTTCTGTAGCTAGTGTAGAATTGATAATTGAGTTAGAGGGTTATGTTTTGATTATTTCATTTGTTTGATTGCCGCCCAATTCCCTCCTTTTCTGTTCCCTAGTTTCCTGGGGTTTTATTATTTTTCCCTTTTTGTTTTTTTTTTGTGTGTATAAGCTTTCCTACAATAACCTTGTAAATAAATACTTGTTTGCCTTTAGCATCTTTGTTTTTACTGCTTGCCCTGGTATTGAACCGAAATCAATTCCCAACACTTAATGTTATTTCCCATACCCCTTACTAACTACAGGGGACGTAACATTAAATGGGGGCTCGTCCGGGATCTTTATAATTTTCCCGAGGTGTTGAGATTTGGTTTTGTGTTGATGCCTGAGATGTAGGCTGGTGTGGTATTAGTTTAGACTATCTGATTCAAGATAGATTTGATGCAGTGCGCTGGAGTGTGTGTAGTTTTGTGGATATTTTTAGCGAGCATGGCTTCTTTTGACTTGCCGACATTTCTTAGTCATCCTAGTAGTGATCAGTTGGAAAAATGCAGGAAGGATGACTTAATTGCTATAGCGAATCACTTCCAGATCCCTATTAAGAAACAGGCACTTAAAGAAAGAATTAAAAGTGATGTGCTAAATTATTTGGTGGAGACCAAAGTGTTTTTAGAAATGGGGGTTGAGGGTGAGGGAGACATTGGTTCTCAAGGTGCTGGTGTGACGTTGCCTCATATGGGGGAGAAGCAGATAGGGGTTACGGCTGGCGCTGTTGCCGAGGTTGCGGCGGAGGCCGGAACCAAGGCTGGCTTGCCGCCGTTTGATCCATGCTCACCCATCTCTCCTGGGAGTCCTGAAGGGGCACGGCTTAAGGTTCGGTTGGCCCGTTTGCAATTTGAGGCGCAGGACAAAATCCAGGCACGCCAGGCTGAGTGTGATTTGCGGTTGGAAATCCGCCGACTGGAGATTGAAGCAGAGACACAGGTTAAACTGCGACAGTTGGAGCTGGACGCTAGGAAGGTGGATGCCAGTCCAGCTGCACAGTTAACTCCTAGTAATTTCCGGAATGTCTCTTCCCCACCTGAACCTCCTGTTGTCAGTTTTGACATTAGTAAACATATCGCTTTAGTGCCACATTTTAGGGAAACGGAAGTGGATTCCTATTTTGGGGTTTTTGAAAGGATAGCGACATCTCTTCAGTGGCCGAAGGATGTGTGGTCTTTGTTGCTTCAGTGTAGGCTTGTGGGAAAGGCTCAAGAAATTTGTTCCACTCTATCCTTGGAAGAGGGTATGAAGTATGAAGCTGTTAAGACCGCAATTCTTAGAGCCTATGAGTTAGTACCTGAAGCCTACAGGCAAAAATTTAGGAATCACAAAAGAAGTAGTCAACAGACATATGTAGAATTTGCTCGTGAGAAAGGTATTTTGTTTGAGAAATGGTGCATGGCCACTAAGGCAGTAGATTATGACTCTTTGAAGGAACTGATGTTGTTGGAAGACTTTAAATCTTGTTTGCCTGAACGTATAGTCACTTATTTGAATGAGCAGAAAGTTGCGTCTCTGTCACATGCCGCGGTGTTAGCTGATGAATTTGTGCTAACGCACAAGAGTGTGTTTTCATCAGTACGTACAGAGCCCGTTTTACCCACTTTGCTGCCCTCACCTCAGCCCTCACTTATACGAGGTAAGAATACCCAAAAACAGACTAAAGTGGATCGTGAGTGTTTTTACTGCCATAAAATTGGTCATGTGATTGCTGATTGTTTAACGTTAAAAAGAAAGCAGCAACAAACTCCAAAAGGTGCTGGGTGTGTGAGTGCAAGTGTTGATAGTGTTGGTTCGTTGCAGACTAAGGGGATTGTTGATTGTACTTTTAAACCTTTCTTAATGAAAGGCTTAATTTCGCTTACTGGCAAACTTGAAGATCAGAAAGAAATTCAAATATTGAGAGACACGGGAACTGCCCAGTCCTTTGTTATCTCTGAAGTATTGCCTTTTTGTGATCAGTCGTACTGTGGAACTAATGTACTAGTGCAAGGCATTGAAATGAGTACTATTCCAGTTCCCTTGCACAGAGTGCATTTAAAATGTGATTTAGTTAGTGGGTATGTAAAGGTAGGTATGCGCTCTAGTCTGCCGGTTCAGGGGGTTGATTTTATTTTGGGGAATGATCTGGCTGGAGCAAACGTGATGCCTGTACTGGAGGTGCTGGATGTGCCAGAGGTGTCCTGTGGCTCTGAAGAACTGGGTGAACGTTTCCCCGACGTATTCTCTGCCTGTGCAGTTACGCGAGCTCAAGCGCGTAGGTGTGGAAATGAAATTGATTTGTCAGACTCTTTTATCGTTCCTGTTTTTACAGGTGAGAGATCCCTTAGCCCATTGGAAGTTTCTGACACATTTAAGACACCACTGAACCCAATCTCGAATGACGTAAAAGGTGGTATGTTTACTCCTGAAAATTCATCGATAGTAGTGAATAGAAAGCAAATGAGTGCTGCCCAACAGTCCGATCTAGGGCTCTGTAAATGCTTCAATTCTGCTGTAAGTCAGGAGGTGGCGAGGGAGAAACAAATGGCTTATTTTATTGATGATGGTCTCCTTATGCGCAAGTGGTGTTCCAATGATGCTGCTGAGGGAGACTGGAGTTCTGTGTTTCAGATTGTGGTTCCTGTCGTGTATCGGACTCAAGTGTTGCGACTAGCCCACGACCATCAATTAGCTGGACATTTGGGAATTACGAAGACGTATGATCGCATATTGCGACATTTCTTTTGGCCAGGGTTAAAGAAAGATGTGGCTGAGTATTGCCGGACGTGTCGGGTGTGTCAACAAACCGGTAACCCAAATCAGGTAATTCCACCTGCACCTCTTGTGCCTATTCCTGTTATTGGGGAACCATTCGAGCACGTAATTATTGATTGTGTCGGACCGTTACCAAAAACGAAAGCTGGTAACCAGTTTTTACTGACTATTATGTGCGTAGCTACACGTTTCCCAGAGGCTATTCCCCTTCGTAAAATAACCGCTTCGGTTATTGTTAAACACCTTATTAAATTTTTCTCTACATTTGGGCTTCCTAAAATCATTCAAACAGATCAAGGCACAAATTTTTTGTCTAAACTGTTTACTCAAGTAGTAAAATCACTGTCCATAGTTCATCGACCCTCCAGTGCTTACCATCCTGAGAGTCAGGGAGCACTGGAGCGGTTTCATCAGACTTTAAAGTCAATGTTGAGGAAGTATTGTATGGACAGGGAAGGAGATTGGGATGAGGGAATTCCGCTCGTTTTATTTGCTGCTCGGGAAACAGTGCAAGAATCCCTGGGTTTTAGCCCAGCTGATCTGGTTTTTGGGCATTCAGTCAGGGGCCCTTTGAAAATATTAAAGGATGCTATCATCGAAACAAAAGTGTCAAACAATGTGCTCGATTTTGTGAGTCAGATGCGGGAACGCTTGCACGATGCTTGTTCGCTGGCACGTGAGAATCTTGCAAAGGCACAGAGCAGTATGAAGAAGCAGTATGATTTGAAAGCTGTTCCCCGTTGTTTTCAGGGTGGTGATGAGGTACTTGTTCTTCTGCCTGTACCCGGATCAGTTTTAGCTGCTCGTTTTACTGGTCCCTTAAAAGTTGTGAAACGAATAAGTGAGACAGATTATATAATTGCTACACCTGATCGGAAGCGTCAGACTCGGGTATGTCATGTTAATATGTTGAAGCCTTTCCATTCAAGGGAAAACCTACCAAGCGCTGTGGAGCAGGAAGATGCACCTCTGGTTACTGCCGCTGTTTGTGAACGTGTGAGTCCCTCTTGCTGTGACGCTGATGTTGATGAGGATGGAGTTCTGTTGCGTAATGCTGTGCAACAGGGGGCGAGGTTGTCGAATTCGGTGATGTTACAAAATTTGTCACAGCATCTTGTTCATTTGTCTTCAGCTCAAAAACATGACATTATGCAGTTGGTTAAAGGTTTTTCTCAGTTGTTTCACGATGTGCCCACTCAGACGACTGTTTTAAAACATGATATCAAGGTTTCAAATTCGGCGCCTATTAAACAGCATGCGTATCGTGTTAATATGATAAAACGATCTGTTATGCGTGCAGAAGTTGATTACTTGGTGGAAAATGGGTTGGCTGTACCCAGTTGTAGTTCATGGAGTAGCCCTTGTCTGTTGGTACCTAAACCTGACGGAACGTATAGATTCTGTACAGATTACCGAAAGGTTAATAGTGTTACCATTCCTGATTCGTATCCTTTACCCAGGATGGAAGATTGTATAGACAATCTTGGATCAGCTCGATTTGTTAGCAAGTTAGACTTGCTTAAGGGATATTGGCAAGTTCCACTTACTCCTCGTGCTTCTGAAATTTCAGCCTTTGTTACCCCAGATCATTTTCTGCAGTATTCTATTATGGCTTTCGGCATGCGAAATGCGCCTGCGACTTTTCAGAGGTTGGTGAACATTGTATTAGTTGGTGTTCCAAATTGTAATGCCTACCTTGATGATTTAGTTGTTTATTCTTCGGACTGGGCAGAACATCTTGCCTTATTAAAACTCGTTTTCGAGCGTTTGTCAGAGGCATCGTTAACTCTTAATTTGGCAAAATGTGAATTTGGGCAAGCCACCATCACCTATTTAGGTAAGGAGGTGGGTCAGGGGCAGGTTCGTCCCGTGGAGGCAAAGATCGCTGCTATTACTGAGTTTCCTGCTCCAAAAACCAGGCGTGAGTTGCGCAGGTTCCTTGGTATGGCAGGATATTATCGTAGTTTTTGCCGGAATTTTTCTACGGTTGCCTGCCCTCTCACTAACTTATTGAGTCCTTCCAATTCATTTGTATGGACCAAGGAATGTCAACATGCATTTGATAGCGTGAAGGTGCTTTTGTGTAGTGTGCCTGTCTTGGCTGCACCGGATCTTTTACGCCCATTCAAATTGGAAGTTGATGCTAGTGCTGTAGGGGCTGGTGCTGTTTTGTTACAGGAGGATGTAACTGGAGTTGATCATCCGGTTTGTTATTTTTCTCGGAAATTTAACAAACATCAACTCAACTATTCCACTATTGAGAAAGAGGCTCTATCACTACTTTTTGCATTGCAGCACTTTGAGGTTTATGTTGGCTCTACTAATCTACCTATTGTTGTTTTTACTGATCATAATCCTCTCATTTTTTTGTCCCGTATGTATAACCAGAATCAGCGGCTTATGCGGTGGGCTCTGGTGATACAGAATTATGATTTGGAAATTCAGCATAAAAGAGGACAAGAGAACGTAGTAGCAGATGCCCTGTCGCGAGTCTAGGAAAGGTTATGAATGTAAACATATTTTGTATGTTCTTATAATGTTTACTCTTAAGGGGGAGAGTGTTACGGCTGGTGCCGTTTTGTGGTGTTTTCTCTCTCTTTTGGTTTCTTTATTTTCCCTTTCTTAGTGCTACGCCATTGGTCCTGCTTCCTGCCAATCATCGTTGGAGGTGATGACGTCATCTGATTCGTTCCACCTGATGGAGCTTGGAATCTATAAAAGGAAGACGCTGACAATGCAAGAGAGGCCTTGCTTGTTGTCTGTTGCTAGTCTTTCTGTTATTCCGATTTTTAGCCGATGCTAGCTTTGTGTATTGTGGTTAAGCTGTGGTTAAGCTGTTGTTTGTGTATATCTGCGTGTGTTCAGTACATTACCAAAATCCTCGGTTTGACCCCCATTCATTTAAATATATTTTGGTTGGTCATTCGTATGTATACAAAGGGAAGGGAAGGAGAGGAAAGGTAAGCATATCACGTGATATACATTTCTCATCCTGCAGTTAACTTTTGTTATATACACTAGGTAAGGGGCGTGCATCACCTGCTGTATTTTCTTGTTTGAACTAGTGAGAGTAGCTTACGTTAGGGTATCTTCGGATACTGAAGATTTTCTTTTCTTTTCTTTTTCTGTAGCTAGTGTAGAATTGATAATTGAGTTAGAGGGTTATGTTTTGATTATTTCATTTGTTTGATTGCCGCCCAATTCCCTCCTTTTCTGTTCCCTAGTTTCCTGGGGTTTTATTATTTTTCCCTTTTTGTTTTTTTTTTGTGTGTATAAGCTTTCCTACAATAACCTTGTAAATAAATACTTGTTTGCCTTGAACTGTGTTCTGATCGATATGATCCCTACAAGGTGTTCATTGCTCCCTACTCCCTGAGCAGGGGTTTACTTCACTTTGGAACATGGACTGGAACTGGGAACCGCTGATGTAGCCTATTGTAGTAAGGTTGTCTCTGGTATTCTGGTCTGTGAGCATAAATGCGTTCAGGGGGCGTGGCATTAGACGGCGATTGCAGGGAGGGTGGGACATTCGCATTCAGTGCTATCAGGCTAATGTTAGCATTTTCCAAGATCTCCTATTGCACCTTTAAAGGAGAAAAGCTCTGTTTGGGGACTAAAGCTCTTCACATCTGGCAACCACAAGCATGAACGCTATTGTAGTGAAGACTTGTTAGCAATGCAATATAACGCAAATGCCTAAAAAATAAATAAATCTCTATCATAAATCTATGGCTGCTGAAACAGTTAGTTCCGAGTAAAATGCATTACGGGTAGTGTAGTTTGGAGAAATTTGCTCATGTGTCATGTGCTCTCGCTGTGCTGTGTAATTCAGAAATGGAGAAAGAACATCATTTAGGTCAGTCCACCCAGGGATTTTTGCACAGTGTAACTTTGACAACTTTTATCTGAATGACAGAGTAAAATGGCATGCATCGGATAACTTGTCAAAAAAAGTGTGAAAGTGACGTGACATACAGCCAAGTATGGTGACCCATACTCCGAATTCGTGCTCTGCATTTAACCCATCCAAAGTGCACACACACAGCAGTGAACACACACACACACACCATGAACACAAACCCGGAGCAGTGGGCAGCCATTTATGCTGCGGCACTTGGGGAGCAGTTGGGGGTTCGGTGCCTTACTCAAGGGCACCTCAGTCGTGGTATTGCCGGCCTGAGACTCAAATCCACAACCTTAGGGTTAGGAGTCAAACTCTCTAACCACTAGGCCACGACTTCCCCCATCTCATCATTGCACGAATATGAATGAACAAGCTGTTATGCTGCTGCTGGAACAGATGAAGTGGAGAAAGCAACAGCAGTTATCAAATTACTAAATGATGATATTTGCTCAGGTGGGTGCCAGGGTCTTATATATCAGATTACAACGTATATCCAATTTGTTAATTAAACATTACACATAGTGTGTGTCTAAATAGAGTTAAACTGGTTGGCATGGTAGACAAGGCTCATATAGTCATAGACCACTAGTGTTAAGCCGGTCTGCGTGGTAGCCTAGGCACATATAGATAGTAATATACTGTATGCGGTTCACATGGCTCTTCGGAGCAGCAGCAGTACATATGCCAATAGATCTGCTTGTTGGGGGGTGTTTTGTTCTTGTTTTGGCTTATATTGTTCCTTCTATGTCTCCTGCTTTGTGGGGGTTATTTCATGTATGTTATATTTGCAGCAGCAATATTTCTAACATGCTCACAGCAGCATGTTGTGGATGTATTGGCAGTAGCAAGTCTCGGTACTTGCTCTGCCGCAGCAGTAGCTTAGCAGATCTATTCTGCCAAGACCAAATGCATTGTTATTGTCATGTAAATTACCATGCCAAACCCTCCGAGAGTTGTCATGACAGAAATACAGAGTTCTGGCATGAAACTCTGATGAGGCAGTCCGATAGGTCCAACTCAATCTGATGTAATGACATCATCACATGGCACAATTGATTGGTTCTCTCCTGTATTGGTAGCCAATTAGCTCACTGCTCAACATTCAAATATATGACTAGAGCTTGCCGTAGCAGTGCAGTTTGCTTCAGAAGCCCTCCACCTTACCCAGCTCCACCTTTATAGATCTCCTACGAGGTGATTCATGTATACTATGTGGTTATTTCATGCATGTTATATTTGCAGCAGCAATATTTCTTACATGCTCACAGCAGCATGTTGTGGATGTATTGGCAGTAGAAAGTCTCAGGACTTGCTCTGCTGAAGCAGCAGCAGCAGCAGCAGCAGCAGTGTAGCAGATCTATTTCGCCAAGACCAAATACATTAACATTGTCATGTACATTACCATGCCAATCCCTCTGAGAGTTGTCATGACAGAAATGCATATATGATATTTCTAGATACTATAATTTGTAGTATCTGTAAGGGAAACAGGTCAATTTAGCTCAAAGGGAATCATTTCAGATTTTATAGGGAATTTGGACAGAATCACTGTTTTACGGCTGATCACTGAGACGGCCAGTGATTTACTCTGCAATGGATAAAAAAATCCAAAATATAGTGAAAACACTATTAATTAGCACAGTAACAAGATCGGCAGTTTAAGACATTAACTTGTAAGCACAAAACACAAGATAATTCTCTTTTTACATATAAATAAGGCTTTATTGGATAAACCTAAGACATATGAACTAATCTAACACATGAACACACGCATTCACACAAGTTACAGGGAGAAAGTGAGGAAAGAATTAAGAGATTGAAAATGTGAAATCCCAAGTTTAAAGCAATACAGGTCCTTCTCAAAAATTTAGCATATTGTGAAAAAGTTCATTATTTTCCATAATGTAATGATAAAAATTAAACTTTCATATATTTTAGATTCATTGCACACCAACTGAAATATTTCAGGTCTTTTATTGTTTTAATACTGATGATTTTGGCATACAGCTCATGAAAACCCAAAATTCCTATCTCAAAAAATTAGCATATTTCATCCGACCAATAAAAGAAAAGTGTTTTTAATACAAAAAAAGTCAACCTTCAAATAATTATGTTCAGTTATGCACTCAATACTTGGTCGGGAATCCTTTTGCAGAAATGACTGCTTCAATGCGGCATGGCATGGAGGCAATCAGCCTGTGGCACTGCTGTGGTGTTATGGAGGCCCAGGATGCTTCGATAGCGGCCTTAAGCTCATCCAGAGTGTTGGGTCTTGCGTCTTTCAACTTTCTCTTCACAATATCCCACAGATTCTCTATGGGGTTCAGGTCAGGAGAGTTGGCAGGCCAATTGAGCACAGTAATACCATGGTCAGTAAACCATTTACCAGTGGTTTTGGCACTGTGAGCAGGTGCCAGGTCGTGCTGAAAAACGAAATCTTCATCTCCATAAAGCTTTTCAGCAGATGGAAGCATGAAGTGCTCCAAAATCTCCTGATAGCTAGCTGCATTGACCCTGCCCTTGATAAAACACAGTGGACCAACACCAGCAGCTGACATGGCACCCCAGACCATCACTGACTGTGGGTACTTGACACTGGACTTCAGGCATTTTGGCATTTCCTTCTCCCCAGTCTTCCTCCAGACTCTGGCACCTTGATTTCCGAATGACATGCAAAATTTGCTTTCATCCGAAAAAAGTACTTTGGACCACTGAGCAACAGTCCAGTGCTGCTTCTCTGTAGCCCAGGTCAGGCGCTTCTGCCGCTGTTTCTGGTTCAAAAGCACATGCCTGTGCACGGTGGCTCTGGATGTTTCTACTCCAGACTCAGTCCACTGCTTCCGCAGGTCCCCCAAGGTCTGGAATCGGTCCTTCTCCACAATCTTCCTCAGGGTCCGGTCACCTCTTCTCGTTGTGCAGCGTTTTTTGCCACACTTTTTCCTTCCCACAGACTTCCCACTGAGGTGCCTTGATACAGCACTCTGGGAACAGCCTATTCGTTCAGAAATTTCTTTCTGTGTCTTACCCTCTCGCTTGAGGGTGTCAATGATGGCCTTCTGGACAGCAGTCAGGTCGGCAGTCTTACCCATGATTGCGGTTTTGAGTAATGAACCAGGCTGGGAGTTTTTAAAAGCCTCAGGAATCTTTTGCAGGTGTTTAGAGTTAATTAGTTGATTCAGATGATTAGGTTAATAGCTCGTTTAGAGAACCTTTTCATGATATGCTAATTTTTTGAGATAGGAATTTTGGGTTTTCATGAGCTGTATGCCAAAATCATCAGTATTAAAACAATAAAAGACCTGAAATATTTCAGTTGGTGTGCAATGAATCTAAAATATATGAAAGTTTAATTTTTATCATTACATTATGGAAAATAATGAACTTTTTCACAATATGCTAATGTTTTGAGAAGGACCTGTATATGCAATTGCATAGACCTGAACAACCGTCAATCACTTAATTAACCCTCGAATTGAGTTCCTCAGTGAGGTTAAAATTTATATTAAATGCACCAGTTCAGAATCTGGCGGTTCTTGCGTTGCTTGTTTAGGGGGTTCCCTTTGTTGTCGTTGTTGCCGAATAGGGGGTTTCCCAAAGTTGCTGATTGGCTGGAAGTTCAGTATTCGTTGAAGTGACGTCTTGGGAAGCCAGTGGTTGGGCATTGGCTGAACATGCAGAGTTGTGGGCTGGTTGTAGTTTTAGACGGGCACTCGAGGTTGGACTCGGAGACACAGCGATAGGCAAAACTTAACACAGAACACGAAACTCTCAACGGAAAAGAAAAGAAACTAAAGTAAAAGAATAGAATAGAAGTAAAGTTTGATGAGACTAGTTGGCATTTCTTCTCATCGTGGCTAAGTAGCAGCGGGCGTGCAGGCAGAAGCACGCTGGAATGGCGCTCAAAGAAGGCAAAAAGTAATGGCAAAAAGCACGGCTACAAGCCATGACCAAAAAGCTAAAGAGCTAATAGGCTAAAAGCAGGACTAAAAGCAAAAGCTAAATTTGATGGTGTCCTGAGTATTTAAACCTGGCTGTGGCACACCTGCCAAATGGTGTCTTAACCATTTAGATACTGTCTTTGCTCTGGGTGTTGTATATTCCTCCTTCCCATTCATAAATCAAATGTTATCTTATCAATCATGTGGTCCGAATTTTCCTGCTCTTGCAAAGTATAATTTTGGACATGATTCCTATAACAAGAATATGAAACATTTGACAAATAATTGATTGGCAGAAACATTTCAAGCAAGACAAGAAGATACAAACACACACATACTAAACATGAAAATGAACCTTTCATCTATTTAATAGTTATTAAAAAGACATACACAATAAGTGATTACAAACATGACAGTCAAATGTGTGGGTTACATGGAGTTAAGCAATGGACTGATATTCATTTACAAGTCCTTTTGAGTTCATCTACATATGTAAAAGACAGTTTCTGTGTCATTCTTTGAACATAAGGACATTCTGTGGAGACCAGAGGTTAAAAGTTCCCCTTTAAGGCATTTCAGTCTGGTTCTTTTCTTCTAGGTGGGGTAAAGTCAATCCAAAGAGCTTGTGATCGTGATTATTATCATGGATTTACATGTGATGGTCATGATGTCCATCTCTTTGACCATCAATCTTGATTACTTGCCTCAAATTTGACAATCTCCTTTCCGAATTGGAATTGTCAATAATTGTTCTTTTGTTCTAATGTTGAAAGCTGTTCAAGCTGCTAGTTGGTGGAACTGCTTCAGACTCGTGGTGCTAGGATTTGATTGACAACATCCTATGTCTTGAGCCTTTCTGTGGAATTCGGCTCCTCATGTTTCAACCATGATCCCGATCGAATCTTTAATTGGTCTGGTTCGCTCTGAAACCCTACAATCTTACAACTTTACTTTCTGACACCATCTCTTATATAAAATAATAATAATAATAATAATAATCTGGATTTGCAACAGAGAAATGCATTTTCTGTAAAGCTGCTTTGAAACAATATGCAATGTGAAAAGCACTATACAAATAAATGTGAATTAAATTGAATGAGCCATTGCATTGTTGGCACTATTCTGAAGTTAGGGACCCATGAAGTTGAGAAATGTGACAATACATCTGAACTAGCCTTGCATTGATGGCACACATGGAGGCTCTATATCTCAGTTGACTTTGAAAGTGCATTGAAAGTTTCACTAGAGGCTTATACCCCCAATTTCTCAGGATTATCAGTCTGCTTAGACTATCCATGTTAAACTCTAACCTGACTAGTTCAAATCTCAACAACATTATTTATTGTTGCAACAATCTACAGTTTGATATAAATGTTACTTCTTTTTCTTCTACATATTTCTCCTAGTTTCACTGTTTTAGATCTATTTTAGTGCAGACTAACAGCATCAGCATCTTCCCCTATAAGAGGAAACTTCCTCTTCAGATATTTTCTCATTGTGACGCTTGATGAGAGCCAGAACACAGACGATCTGAAGCAGCATCACACTCTTCTGCTGGGATTGAGTTCTTCTGGAAACTGGACTTTAGAGAAATGATGCTCATCTTTGGACTGATGCTGCTGCAAACTGCTGCATGTGAGTCACTTTCACATCAAACTCATCTTATCATGCTGATCAATCAGATCAATCTCTAAAAAAAAAAAAACAGTAATATTCAATTAAGTGCAAAATTTATAGTAAAAGATATGGATATCCTGTTGAAGACCGCAAAAAGTTAGTTGTGTCTTTAGAAGTTTGTGGTGGAAATTCAGAATTAAAATGCAGGAGTCTGAATTTCCCTAATGACAGAGCTTCTTAGAAATCTTATTCTGTGAAGTATAACTGCTGATTATGTACCAGAAAATACAAATAGATTCGCTGACTGATTAAACATATTAAGGAGCTTGCAAACTAAGCTAATATATATATATATATATATATATATATATATATATACACACACACACACACACACACACACACACACACACACACACACACACGCGCTTCTATTCTTGTTTTCACACATTATCACATGGTTGAGCTGTATTGCTGCTAACAGCTCTCTGACTTCGTCTTTTCTCATTTATTTATTTATTTATTTAGCAAATTGCATGCCTATATATCAGTAATAATTTATTTTAGTCAAATCACTATACAAATAAACTTGTATTGAATTGAAGTGCAATTTATTCATCCAAAAACAGGTGCGACAGGCAGAAAGCAATGGCAATAAACAGAACCCGCAAACAGTTCTTTACATAAAAGGTAGTAAAATAATCTGAAAAAAACAAGACAATCACAAAAATTAAACAAGGAATTTAAAAACTTTTAAAAACGATTTAAAAATGGATTTAAAATGAATTAAAACAGTTAAGAATAGAAAATGATTATAAATAAAATACAGTGCAGTCAGTTCAGACGTAGCAAAGTGCTTATTCAGTAAGTACACAGTTAAACAGATGAGTTTGGAGTCTGGATTTAATGTGGCTAATGTTTTAGCATAGTTTATGCTCATTTTATTTAGCAGGCCTCATTTATAACTGTTGTGTACGTAAAAGTTGACAGAAGACTTGCAAATCGTGACAGATGTTTCCTTTAGTAGATGCAGGGGCTTGTATTCTCACCACAGCTAGTTTTTCCTTGTGGTCTTACAAAGATAGAAAAGCACTGTTAGTTATTTTTGTGTTCTTGTGCAAGATCTTAAACCCCAACCTGTGAATGACCTAAACTTCCTCTTCTCTCACAGAAACTGTGCAGTAGTTTAATAAGTATATTGTTTGCACAAATGAGTGTCAGTCACCTCTTCTTTCAGAGTGAGAAGTGATTGTGTGACTGAAGCAGCATCACACTCTTCTGCTGGGACTTTAGAAACTGGACTTGATCAATCTCTCACATAAAAACACTGTAATATGTTACATTACAAAACAGTATGCAGTGATCTAGTAACAGTGTTTTCTGTTTTAGGTGTTTAAATATTTTGTTTAGTGTTTAACAGTGTTTTGTTAAAAGTGTAGAGTTGTGGAGTATTCATTTGCGAGACAGAAGAGTTTCAGTCAGTAATAGAGTTCAGCATCTGTGATAAAGACCCATTAATTCAAAATTAGAAGTTTGTGGCTTTAAATTCGTTATTGAAATTCTAAGTCAGGAGTTTGTTCTGTGCAACCTCAAATTCTGTGCAAATTCTTTGCAACCTCCTTTATCTGTATAAAATCTCACTGTGCAGAGTATAACAGGTTTTTTTTTTTTATAAATATTACTTTACCTTTTAAAGAGCTAAACATTTTATTAAAATGGTGAATTTTTTAGTAAACAATTTCTACTGCTTTTTCTTTTTTACAGCTCTCTCTCTAACTTTTTCTTTTACACCTTCAAATCCAATTAGTTTTCTCTGACTTTATACAGTCTTTGTGTGTGTGTGTGTGTGTGTGTGTGTGTGTGTGTGTGTGTGTGTACTTGTTTATGCTACATTGTAAGGACCAAATGTCCCCAAAAGGATAGTAAAACCTGACATTTTTTACATTTATGTGGACTGGCCTGTGGTACCCACAAGGGGAAAAATAAATATATTAAAAATAGTAAATGATGTTTATCTGAAAGTGTAACAATGCAAGCAGGTTTACTGTAAAGGGTAGGTTTAGGGTTAGGGCATAGAAAATATTGTTTGGTCAGTATAAAAGTTACAGAAGTCTATGAAAAGTCACACGTGTGTGTGTGTGTGTGTGTGTGTTCTTCAGGTCTGGATCGGTTCTGCAGTTTTGATCAGTCTGGTCCCTGTTACACAGCTCTGGGACACAAACTCAATCTGCTGATGGTGCTGGACACTAGTAAATATGACCTGAAGATATGTAAGAGGATATACAACCCACAAGATGATCCACTTTGTAGGGTAAAGAATGACAAGATGAGGATGAGTCAGTGTGATCTTTATAATAACAGACCTGAAGTGACAGTCATTAATGGGACTCTGATAATAAACCGTGTGATCAGAGAAGATTCAGGGAATTACAGATTAACACTCACTGACTCAGGCGGCTCAGAAACATCTAGAGATCTTCAAGTGATTGTTGAAGGTACAGAAACTCTCTCATCAGACACATTACAATCTCATGTTCTTCAAAGATCTCACTCTCATACAAATGAATCAGTTGAATCTCTGTGAAGGTTTTTATTGTACCTCATTATTGAATGCCTGGAGGAATTCAAAGCATCTGTACTTTATTTTTATCTGTTTAGACTTTTTACATACAATATAACATAAAACAAACATTTCATGGTTATAACTCAAAAAAAAGTGGTTAAACCGAATGAGTCCTAAGTGATGAAGCTCATCATTGATCTTCTTCCACAGAGGGTCATTAAAAATGATTACTTTTAAATATAATTTTGAATAACTGTAATTGTTCATTTTATCTTCAGAAATGCAAAAATATAAGTTAATTGTGAAAGCATATAGATACAAATACTGATATCTCTATTAAATTGATTTGAATAGATTTATTTCTGCATTTCTTAACAGTGATACCTCCCTTGGTAGTTCAGTATTTGGTAAAAAAAATGTCATTAAACAAATCTACATTTTAAATGTACAATTTCATAAATGTTTTATATACAGTGCATTGCATTCCCTTCATTTTTTTTCATGGTCTGTTATGTTGCTGCCTTATGTTAAACTGCTTTAAAGGGGTCATATGATGCCTTTTTAAAGATCATTATTTTGTGTATGTGGTGTAACAAAATATGTTGACACTCTTTAATGTTCAAAAAACATTATTTTTCAAATACTGTACATTATTGTAGGTCCTCTATGCCCCTCCTCTCTCAAACCTGATGTTTTCTACAAAGTCCCTCCTTCTGCCAAGTACAGTCTGCTCTGATTGGCCAACTGACCCAGTGCATTGTGATTGGCCGATCACCGCAAGCACTTGTCGGAAATGTAATGCCCCTTTCCATAATCATGAGCTTCTTCTTTCAAAATAGATGTAAAGACTAAGTTAATAATGTCCTTAGTTTTACCATCAGTTCAAGCCTGAAAGAGTAACAGAGTCACGTGACAGACACAGTGATGAAGCTCTTATCCGTTTTCAGTACACAAGCCACGGACGGTTAAGACAGCTGACTCCACTGTGTGACTGTCTCTCTCTCTCACACAGACATGCGATGCGCAAAACTCCTCATTTGAACAGTCAACAGCAAATACTTAAACTAATAACATACTTACAGTAGCTGATTCAGAAGCACCAGATTGTCGTAGCAAAGTCTGAATGACCTCCTCTCCTAGGTTCACAAAACGGTCGTCCTTAAAATTTGTTGCTGTTCTGTTGCCAAGAAATCTTAAAGATTCCTAAATGCATCTACATTTGGAAGGCCAAATAAAGTGCTTTTGCTTTCTCCTAGATACACACACATCTCCCTGACATGACTGCTTCAACACTAACTGCTGTTACTAAAACCACGCCTTCTTTCTTTGTGTTAACATTTGGGCGGCATTACGCAAATACTTCCACATAGTTACGTAGAGTTGTGGGGGTGTGTTTGAATAAGCTGTTTTAGGAGGGCGTGGGAGAGTCTGAACATTTATAAAGAATATCTCTTTGGATCTGAGACTTTAGTCTTTGCAACTTTACAGATCTTCTTTATGCAGAGCTTGTAACACTCCACAGAGAAAGGAAAAATTGAAATCGCATCATATGACCCCTTTAAAATACTGTAACGAACCTTATTCAAGTCTATGTCCGTCAAAATAAAACTCCACAGTCGTTGTACCAAAGACAACACTTCCTTTATTACAATTAGCCTAGAATAAATACAGCTTCTCAGAAAAAAGCACAGGTACGAGTATGAGGACAGAAGAGAAGGGCACGGGACAACACACAATCCCTCACGTCAATTCATCTACACACACCGTGAATCTTCAAATGCAATAGATTAATACAATGGTGACCCCTATTGAAAACATCACATCAACCTACACTGCACACATCATTAAGGCGTGTTACTCCGTTCCTATACTCCCCGACTCAACCCTCTTATACCGATCGCCCTTCACACACCCACACCATTCATTCTCTCATCCACACAGAAATAAGTTAAAACACTTCCCTCTCCCCCAACTTGCAGGACCCAGCCGTGGGGTGAAGAGCAGCCACGGAAGACCGTCAAGACAGAAACACTCAATAAGGAGGCGAAGATAAAGTTCACTGTTATTTCTAGTCCATACGCATTCGGAAACGGGGAAAACACTCCAGTCCAATTATATAGAGTCACACGTCTCCCTAAGTTAGCACAACAGTCGGGCACAAATGCCAAAACAAACAATGCTGCGAGGTAATGGTGACACTAATAGTTAACCCCTCCCTCCTAACTCAACTCACTCACTCACACACACACAGGAGTCTAACTAACTGTCTGTCTTCATCTCCGGAGGGCCTATTGCCCCCGAGAGACAACAAACCGTAACCCCACAAGTCACCCACCTCGAAGCCGCTGCTTCATCTCGTGCGTCTCTTTTTAATGAGTCCTTTGATATGCCCACAGGTGGATACAATCAGGGCAAATCAATCAAAGCAAATCACCTGAACACCAGATAACATTCTACAATACTTTTTTCCCCCACATCATTCTACACTCCATAAACCATAATGGCAAAAAAAAAAAAAAAAAAAAAAGGGTTTTAACATCTTTGCAAATTTATTAAAAATAAAAAGAAACTTTTATGATTCCATTGCATAAGTGTTCAAAACCTTATCTAAGACTATATAAATTGTGTTTAGGAGCATTAATTTTGCTTGTAGATGTTAGTACACTTCGAGTGAAGTTAACCTGTGGCAAATTCAATTGAATGGGTATGATTTGGAAAGGCACACACATCTTAATAAAAGGTCTAACAGCTGCAAATGCATATCAGAGCAAGGGCTTTGGTTAGAGTGGTGACCAAGAAGCTGATGGTCACTCTAGTTGAGCTCCATGATCATATGTGCAGAAAGGAGGAACCTACAGAAGGACAACCATCACTGCAACACTCCACCGATCCAGTCTTTATGGCGGTGTGGGCAAACTCAATCAGTGAAGACACATGAAAAAACACTTAGAATTTGCAAAAAAAAAAAAAAAAAAAGAAAAGAAAAGAAAACTAAAGGACCCTCAGACTCTGAGAAACAAGATTCTCTGGTCTGATGAACCTCGATTCTAAGCATCATGTTTGAAGGAAACCAGCTCTGCTCATCACCTGCAGAGTAGCATCCCAAAAGTAATGTGTGCTGGTAGCAGCCTCATGCTGTGGGGCTGTTTTTCTATTCTGGAACTGTTCAGAGTAGAAGAAAAGCTCAATCCACCAAAATATTGAAATAGCATTAATGAAAACCTAGTCCAGAGCATTCAGAACCTCAGACTGAGCAGGTTCACCTTCCAACAGAATAATAACCATAAGCACACAGCAAGAGTGGCTTATAGACAACTGTGTGAATGTCCCTGAGTGGCCCAGACACAGCCTGAGCTTGAACCCAATCAAACATTTCTGGAGAAACCTGAAACCTGTCTGCCCCCATCCAACCTGACAGAGCTTGAGAGGTGAAGAGGTGAGGAGAGGATGGCAGATAATTGCCAAATGCTGATGAGCAAAGCCTGTTGCACAAAAAATACTTGAGGCTGTTAAAGTGCCTTAGCTTAATATTTAGTTACTTATGCAATGTACTTATTTCAGTTTATATATATATATATATATATATATATATATATATATATATATATATATATATATATATATATATATATATTATAAATTTACAAAGTTGTGACAATTCTGTTTTTGATTTGTCAATATGGTGTATGGAGTGTAGATTGATGTGAAAAAAAAAGTAGTTTAAAGCAGTTTAACATAAGGCGGCAACATAAAAAAAACGATGTAACAAACGGGTATGACTACTTTCACAAGGCACTGTATAATGAAGTTGTCTTAACCAGGGACGCAGATAGGATTTTTTAACTGGTATCTCAAAAAATTAGAATATTCCATTTGAGCTTCATTAGTTTGATTAATTTTGAGTATAAATACTGGGTACCTTTTTGGTATATTTAGGAACATTTAACCACAATTATGGGAAAGACTACTGACTTGACAGTTGTCCAGAAGACAATCATCAACACCCTAGACAAGGAAGGTAAGCCACAGAAGGTCATTGCTGAAAGGGCTGGCTGTTCACAGAGTGCTGTATCAAAATATATTCATAGAAAGTTAACTGGAAGGAAAAAGTGTGGTAGGAAAAGGTGCACAAGCAACACGGAGGACCACAGCCTTGGGAAGATTGTCAGAAAAAGCCGATTCAAGAACTTGGGAGAGGAGTTGACTGAAGCTGGAGTCAGCGCATCGAGAGTCACCACACTCAAACGTCTTCAGGAAATGGGCTACAGCTGTCACATTCCTAGAACCAAGCCACTCCTGAACCAGAAAAAAATGTCAGAAGCATTTCACCTGGGGTAAAGAGAAAAAGAACTGGACTGTTGCCCAGTGGTCCACAGTCTTCTTTTCAGATGAAAGTAAATTTAGCATTTAATTCGGAAATCAAGGTCTGGCGAACTGGAGGGGCACAGAATCCAAAGTCCAGTGTGAAGTTTCTGAAGTCAGTGATGATTTGGGCTGCCGTGATGTCTGCTGGTTTTGGTTCATTGTGTTTTATCAAGTCCAAAGTCAATACAGCCATCTACCAGGAGATTTTGGAGCACTTTATGCTTCCATCTGCTGACAAGCATTATGGAGATGCTGATTTCATTTTGCAGCAGGACTTTAGCACCTGCCCACAGTGCCAAAACCACTTCCAAGTGGTTTGATGACCATGATATTACTGTGCTTGATTGGCCAGCCAACATGCCTGACCTGAACCTCACAGAGAATCTATGGGGTATTGTGAAGAGGAAGATAAGTAACATCTGACAAACAATACAGAGGAGCTAAAGGCCGTTATTAAAGCAACCTGGGCTTCAATAACGCCTCAGCAGTGCCACAGACTGATCACCTTCATGCCACGCTGCATTGAAGCAGTAATTCATGCAAAAAGTTCTTGAAGGTTCGAGATCTTGAACATTTCTGTTTTGTAAATCTTTTTTTTTTTTTTTGATTGATCTCTGAGAAAATATTCAATTTTTTTGAGATACTGAATTTTAACTTTTTCTAAACTGCAAGTTGTAACCATCAGAATTAAAACAAAAAACTGAAATATTTCAGTTTGTGTGCAATGAATCTATAATATAAGAAAGTTTGCTTTTTTGAATTAAATTACAAAAAGTAAAGAACTTTTCCATGATATTAAATTTTTTTGAGATGCACCTTGTTATGATCACAGGCACAATTGAGGCAGCTACCAGCTCCTCACAGGAGCCCGGGGTCAGGAGTCATAGCACATACACACACAAGAGAACGTAAATGTTGAAACGTCAAACAAAAAATGGTTACTGTAATCATGCACAAATTAACAATGGATTAACTACTCTAACCATAGTTTAACCATGGTATTTGTACAGCTGTGGTTATACAAATGGTAATCAATATGCCAAAAAAAGGTAATTTTCGTTTTGTTGGGGTAATTTTGTTTGTGTTGAATATTTGTAGCTCGTTTCTGTATTTGTTTGTGTTGTGAGCATTTGCAGCTTGTTTTTCTATTTTGTTGTTTTGCGGGTATTTGCAGCACGTGTGCTGTCAAACTGATGAAGATGTTTTCTCAATTTGCTGGTGCCTTTTCTATTTGAATGTGTTTTGTGAAGTTGCCACCGTGCCTCGCTCCTATTTTGAAGTCTTAGCCCCACACATAAATACGCAACCATGGCAACGACGATCGCGGAAACAAGTGAAGATGACACACAAGCATATTCAAACAAAAGCCAGCATGGATAAGTTTTGTGAAACAAAGCGAAATCAACATTACTCACCTATCAAAAAGAAACAAAGCAACCTCGGCGTCCGATTCGAGCCCTTCCCACTCCTTGAGTTTCTCTCCACCACTGGAAAGCTGCTCCGATATTTACGTGGGTCCTACCTCTTGCCTGATTGTAACCCTTCTTTTTAATGTTTTGTTTCTCTGATATTTTACTCTTTTTTTATCTGCCATCTCTCTCAATCTACAGTTGATCTGCTAATATGTTAATTTTGAATAAAAGCGTCTGCTAAATGACTAAATGTAAATGTAATGTAGTATGCGTCCTGTGCACTCAAATTGAGTGCTGTCTTCTCGCTATCAGGACAAGACAAGCCCCATGACTGCTGATTGGCTACAAGTGTGTTTTGAGACTTTGTCAGACACTGCGGTCAAAAGCAGGTTTCAAAAATCGCTTAGTACACGTTTAAGGAACGGCGGGCAGGGTTGCCAGACTCGCCACTACTTAGACTAATGTACATAGCGGAAACCCTGATTAATCCTCTGTTTACCAATAGAGCCTTTCGTTGAGACAATGAGGGGGACAGATTGGGTCACTATGAATCTGGAGGGTCATGCCCCCCCCCCCTTCCCTAGTGCCATCTGCACGCCTGGTCTTAACAAGGTCTACCTGTGAACCTACATAAGACAGCATGCCTATGTTGAACTATGAATATTATTTTTCATTATTTCTTTAATTTACAACATTTATGAATCACAGTCACAAATACTATAAATAAAAATAATATGTTTGGAGCTGATTTGTTGATTAAATTCAATGTTCAGGTGCATCTCAATAAATTAGAATGTCGTGGAAAAGTTCATTTATTTCAGTAATTCAACTCAAATTGTGAAACTCGTGTATTAAATAAATTCAGTGCACACAGACTGAAGTAGTTTATGTCTTTGGTTATTTTAATTGTGTTGATTTTGACTCACATTTAACAAAAACCCACCAATTCACAATCTCAACAAATTAGAATACTTCAGAACACCAATAAAAAAAAAATAAATAAAAAAAAATTTAAAAAAAAAAACATTTTTATTGAATTGTTGGCCTTCTGGAAAGTATGTTCATTTACTGTACATGTACTCAATACTCGGTAGGGGCTCCTTTTGCTTTAATTACTGCCTCATTTCAGCATGGCATGGAGGTGATCAGTTTGTGGCACTGCTGAGGTGGTCTGGAAGCCCAGGTTTCTTTGACAGTGGCCTTCAGGTCATCTGAATGGTTTGGTCTCTTGTTTCTCATTCTCCTCTTGACAATACCCCATAGATTCTCTATGGGGTTCAGGTATGGTGAGTTTTCTGGCCAGTCAAGCACACCAAAACCATGGTCATTTAACCAACTGTTGGTGCTTTTGGCAGTGTGGGCAGGTGCCTAATCCTGCTGGAAAATGAAATCAGCAGCTTCAAAAAGCTGGTCAGCAGAAGGAAGCATGAAGTGCTCCAAAATTTCTTGGTAAACGGGTGCAGTGACTTTGGTTTTCAAATAACACAATGGACCAACACCAGCAGATGACATTGCACCCCAAATCATCACAGACTGTGGAAACTTAACACTGGACTTCAAGCAACTTGGGCTATGTGCTCCTCCACCCTTCCTCCAGACTCTAGGACCTTGGTTTCCAAATGAAATACAAAACTTGCTCTCATCTGAAAAGAGGACTTTGGACCACTGGGCAACAGTCCAGTTCTTCTTCTCCTTAGCCCAGGTAAGACGCTTCTGACCTTGTCTGTGGTTTAGCAAATCCCTTGACACGTCTGTGTGTGGTGGCTCTTGATGCCTTGACCCCAGCCTCGGTCCATTCCTTGTGAAGTTCACTCAAATTCTTGAATCAATTTTGCTTGACAATCCTCATAAAGCTGCGGTTCTCTCAGTTGGTTGTGCATCTTTTTCTTCCACACTTTTTACTTCCACTCAACTTTCTGTTAACATGCTTGGATACAGCACTCTGTGAACAGCCAGCTTCGTTGGCAATGAAAGTTTGTGGCTAACCCTCCTTGTAAAGGGTGTCAATGATTGTCTTCTGGAACACTGTCAGATCAGCAGTCTTCCCCATGATTGTGTAGCCTAATGAACCAAACTGAGAGACCATTTTGAAGGCTCAGGAAACCTGTGCAGGTGTTTTGAGTTTATTAGCTGATTGGCATGTCACCATATTCTAATTTGTTGAGATTGAATTGGTGGGTTTTTGTTAAATGTGAGCCAAAATCATCACAATTAAAAGAACCAAAGACGTAAACTACTTCAGTCTGTGTGCACTGAATTTATTTAATACACGAGTTTCACAATTTGAGTTGAATTACTTGAATAAATGAACTTTTCCATGTCATTCTAATTTACTGAGATGCACCTGTATAAAAACAATAGACAATAGACATATACAGTATCTTGTAAATATTTCAGTTCAGATAACTGAGTAAATGTGTGTGTGTGTGTGTGTGTGTGTGTGTGTGTGTGTGTGTGTGTGTGTGTGTGTGTGTGTGTGTGTGTTTTCCTTCAGGTCTGGATCGGTTCTGCTGGTTTGATCAGTCTGATCCCTGTTACACAGCTCTGGGACACAAACTCAATCTGCCGATGGTGCTGTATGATAGTGTATATGACCTTAAGTTAAAAAAGATAATAAACATAAACACACAAGATGGTCCAGATTGTAGAATAAAATATGGCAGCAAGAAGAAATGTGATCTTTATAATAACAGATCTGAAGTGACAGTCATTAATGGGACTCTGATAATAAACCGTGTGATCAGAACAGATTCAGGGAATTACACATTAACTCTCACTCATCACGTATGGGGCGTAGAATCTCCTAAACATCTTCAAGTGATTGTTGAAGGTACATAAACTCTTTCATCAGACTCATTACAATCTCATGTTCTCCAAAGATCTCACTCTTATGCAAATGAATCAGTTGAATCTCTGTAAAGGTTTGTATTCCTGTAGCACACAGTAAACACACTACAGAATCCAGGGGTGTATTCCAGAAAGCAAGGTTAACTTACCATCTGCTAAACCCTGAACTCTCAGTTGATTAACCCAATCCTTGCTTACTTGAGGGATGCTGTTTGTTCCAAAAATGCGTTCGGGATTTAGTTCATTCAACTCAGAGTATGTTCTTGGTTAACACACAAGACAGTCTCAACAGTGTGATGAATTGATGAGTCACTGTGGAAACGGACGCTAAGAAAAAGTGTGCCATACTACTTCTTTCTTCTTCTGTTCAAAGGCCATTTGCTTACTTGGTTCATATCGCCACTTAACTGGTGGCTGCGCAGTCTTTTTTTTTCTGTTTAATCTTTAATCCTTGATAATATGAATTATATTGTTTGATGCTAATTATATAATAAGTCATATCAGACATGTATTTTTATTATAGAAATATATTTTAGAAAATGCCGACCCATGCTGTGTGAGATGATAATATAAAATTATATATATATATATATATATATATATATATAAAATAAACATAACGTTGTCATAATAGTTTTTTAATAATTTTTACATATAACCAATAAAATATAATAACCATATTAGAATAATATATTACCTGTTTTTGGAACCGAAAGCTGAGTTTATCTGCTTACTTATCCTTAAACACACCCGGGTATGTCACATAACCTGCTTTCTGGAATACCCTCCAGTAATAGTATGAGTAGTGTGGAAGAACAAGATTCTGTGTTTGTTATGTGACTGTGATGTGTCCCTCCCTCCAGCTCCTATTGGCTCAGTGGAAGTGTCAATCATCTGCTCCTCCAGTGGGGGGATGAGGGTGTTCTGCTCCTCTGAGGGGGATCAGCTCCTCTACAGCTGGACTCTGAATGGAGATCCACTGATGGATGCAAACAGCAGCATTGATCTGGATGAGAGAACTGATGGAGACATCAGCTGCAGCGTGAAGAACCACGTCAGTCACGCACAGAAGACCATTAGACTCAAACCATGTGCTGGTGAGATTTTAATACATGAATGTTCACATACATATAAAAACCACAGCAACACAAGTGATGAGGAACAGTTAGTTTCCATAATTGGGCTCTTAATTCTTGAAAAGCATCACTAGATGTGTCACAGCTTGATCTCAGCAGTGAATTGTTTCTGATGTGGTTCAGAGAGAAAGCAGCTGATTCTGTGCTGATGTTATTTCAGAACAAACAACTGCAGCTATGACCTCTAGTTTGACCTCTAGTTTGACTTCTAGTTTGACTTCTGCAGTGACCAGCAGCACACAGACATCAGAATGTGGTACGAGTTTAACAAACACACTCCTGGAAACATGAAGATGGGTTTTGTTTTGTGTCTAATTCTTGTTGTTCATGTGTTCAGTGTCTGTGGTATTGATTGATTGATTGATTGATTGATTGATTGTTGTGTTTGTGTTGTTCAGTGTCTCTGGTGTTTGTTCTGGTCTGGTGTCTTCAGCTGATGGTTCTGTTGAGTCTGTTAGGAGCTTTTCACATCTACATGAGACACACGTCAGGTGAGAGACATTTCTCATTATGGGTTTGACATGCAGATATTAAGAGAGTGAAGATGATGATGATGATGATGATGATGATGATGATGCTTTTAGGAAAGAAACAGGAAGATCAGAAAGTGAGAGTGAGAAGATTGAGAGAATGACATGAACACACAGCAGAAGATTCATGAGAGCAGCAGCAGATCATCTCCATTTATTTTTAACATGTTTAGCCACAAATTTGTCTTTTTTTATTATTAATAAGCTCTCTGTGTTATTATTGAATATGGATACAATTTTCTTTAAAACTGTAAATTGAAAAACTGTGTTGAAATTAAAATAAACTTAAAAAAGTTAAATAAAAATAACTTTTGACCTTTTCAGAGTAGTTTTGTTCACACTTTATATTAGGTGACCTTAACTACTATGTAGTTACATAAAATAAATAAATAAGTACAGTGTACTTACCATGGTCATATTGTATTGCAAAATACGTTTGCTGCTATTAAGGTGGGATATGGGTAAGGTTAGGAACAGGTTTGGTCGTTTGGGTAGGTTTAAGGGTGGGTTAAGGTGTGAGAGACGAGTCAACAGTGTAATTATAAATGTAATTAATTACAGAAATTAATTACAGATGTAATTACATATAGGTATTTTAAAAATATATAAGTACAATGTAAATACATGTATGTACACAATAAGTGCATTTTATCATATGATTAATTTAAATGTAAGTACATAGTAGTTAAGGCCCCCTAATATAAAGATGGAACATAGTTTTTTTTTTTTAGCCACTCTGATCTCCTTTGTTAGTTCCTGGGCTGGTTATATAGATTTTATCCCTACTTCTGTAAGCATCCTCTGGCGTGATGAAGCTGTTTGAGTTTCCCAGTAAACCACGGTTTATCATTATTAAATGATAAGAATGTCTTGGTGGGGATGCACATATCTTCACAGAAACTGATATATGAAGTTACAGTTTCTGTGAGCTCATTCAGATCGGTGGCTGCAGCTTCAAAAACACTCCAATCAGTGATGTCCAAACAAGCTTGTAATCAGGGCCGTCGCTAGTGGGGTGAAAGGTGGTGACAATTATAGGGGCCCATGGCTGAGGCCAGCCTAAAAAGATGCTCAGGACAGTTGAATGGCCACTGCTGCGCATCGCCACAAAAGCTTATTATTTGCATGTATTTTTAAGCCTTGACAATTTAAACATTCAAAAGAGTTTACAACATTCAAACACAAGATGCAAAAAAAACTCAACTGAGTACGCATGCAGAGAGCCGCGTCTCACGGACAGCAACACTGAACCGAGCTCTCCTTCGCGTACTCCTACACCTGAACGAACAAATACAAATCACAGTTTAAACATGCAAACAGAAAAAGATGTAAAAGAGCTCACTTCATGCATGTTTATGATTTTATGATGAACCTAATGGATTTAACCGTGACGACATGGTTGTAAAATACACAGTCCTGGTTATTTTCACAAACTTCAGGCTCTGTTTGTAAGCAGAATGCTATGTTTACCCATGTGGAAGTAATCACATTGAAACTTTTACAATATCTTATACAAACCTTTTACAAATTAAATTGTTTACGATCACACTGTGTATCTCTGCAAGATGATGAAAAGCAGTATGATTATTAAAAATAAGAATAAACGCAAACAATGACATAACTTTTGTTTTAACAAATAAATAAAATTTTGTAGATTTTTCAAACCTAAAACTATGATGCTCTAATGCAGGGGTTAGAAATAGTCAAATGAGCCTCTGATGAATGCAAGGCGCTTACAGAGAGTTTTCTTTATGAATTAGACCTAGACTGAAAATCAGTTGTCATTAGTTTGTTTGCAACAAAAGGACGTTTAGAAAGGCACTACGAATGTCTCACAGAATCTTTACAACAGATTACACTTTCTTTCTCACTAAAAATGGTATCATTAACCATGATGTTTTAATGCACCATATTTATTTTCACACTATAATGTTTTATTTTATTAAAATAAAAACAAGAGGGTCTATACAGTTTTATATTACTAAGCTTTGATCAAATAATTGCTAAGAAATAATCAGATAATTGATAAGTCCAACTTATCAACCCCACCTGATTTGTCTGACAGCTTGTGATGATATAAATATCTTACTGATACAGATGTGTTAAGATGTTAACTATAATATGTGTAAAGTTCAATATTACTGTTCAAATTGTTTAAAATGTAATCTTTTTAGCTTTAATATCCACCAATTAATGTCCACACTCAAATGGTAACCAGTGAGTACATGAAACAGTATAAATACATAAACTCATAAATTCATAGTGATACTATCATATTAATGAATAAATAAATAAATAAATAAATAAACTTAATTTATATACATATCTGACTTTCTCTTCAAAACACAACAAACTTTCTTATGACTTTTTTTTTATTTGTTGAACTACCATTTGTTTGGGGGGAAACATACTGTAGTGTTATGTTTCTAAGGTAGGATGTTTGTAGTTAAATCATATCTGTTACCTAAAACAGTTTTCATTCAAACTCTCTAACGCACACACACACACACACATGGCTTTCACAGACTCCCACAAACTGCCAACAACATTTTTAAATTTGTTTTATCATTTAGCTGTAGCTTAGAACCTAATGGAATTATTTTAGGCATTATTACAAGTATAGATGCTGAAAGAGCTCCTTAACCTGTTTAACTCTAAAAAATGTGAATAATGTCGCTTAAGACTATTATGACAAATAAGGGTATGCTCATAAAACAAGCCCGGCCCCAAAAAGCATTCTAACAACAAGTTCAACCATTGCAGAAAATGTATTATAGCACCGCAGTAACTCTGTATGTGTGATTGACCAACTTATCAGGTGTACAACATATTATTACAAGTCCCTGCCTACCTAGTTTATGATGAAACTAAAACATATAGGCATGTGCTAACAATTACCTTCGAGAAAATCAACAGCAGGACAGAGTATGAAAAGACAATGCAGAAAAGCTGAGCGGATGTAATGGAAGAAGAAACTTGAAATTCACTTTAGTATCTATAAAGACAGCCTTCATGCTTTCAATGTGGAACTAGTCACAGCTAGACAGACCTTATTCTCAAACCTTACAACTTAACACTCGCATACAAACAACAATAGCAACATTTTGGAAGAAATAGTTCAGCACCTTAAATCGTCAATATTTCATCGAATGCCACTAAGACAAATTCTGTAACAGCATTTCATAAATATGTTAATATGTATGTAAACGTACAAATATTGATAATATCAATGAGCACAATATAGCCTAACAACACAAACACAAATGCTTGTTCTAACTCTTTCGCACACTAGTCTTATTCCTGGTAAGAAAGCCTAAAATTGCTAGATATCTTGACTTTATCCTAGTGTTTAAAGGCGCTTCTGTGAACATCACACCGTTGTGAGATATAGACCGCGAAGATTTTCCTAGGGTTACACTTTGAAACAAGAACAATTTTATATGTCTCCATGATTTTGTTAGTTTTTTCTGTTTGAATTTGTTTACCGCAGTTTCGTTGCTCTTGTAGTATTATCCCATCTAATTGGAATTGGTAGGCCTTGTGCTTTGTTTCCTAGTTTTTGATGTCATGTTAGAGATTCTAAAGGACAATATTTCTTTGAATTTGCTTGATTTAATAAAATATCACTTTAACCCTTCGTCTTCCTTGCTTTAACCATTTCTTAATAATTCTCTTCAGTCTACATTCTATTCTACTCAGTTCTATTTATTAAATTGATTAAAAATATATTTGTGAAATTGAGGTTCTCATGAACGACCTGCGCTTTACACTTGTTTAGTTTGCAAGAACAACAGGTGATAATTTATGAGATATTATATAATATCTAAGAAATTATAAAATAAACCATTTTGCTTGCTGTCAGGAGTGGGCGAGGCATACGCGAGTGAACAAACGCTGCTACGCACATGCACGCTAAACAGACGGAGCGCAATAATTCAGAGTCAAATATGCATTTTGCTCAAATATTTGTTGTTGGACATTAAATGTGCCTTTTGTACAATTTTAAACCTACATATAGGTGTATTCTTATGATAGCAGTAACTTTCAAAGAGACTATTGTAATGGGTAAATGTAATGGCTACCTCAGCTTAGTCTGACAGTTTGCCTGCCCTGGACCCGGTTAGCTTCACTGAATGTGATTCTAGCTGAATCACATCCTTAGTTGTTTGACACACCCCCAACCTACATTCAGAATGTGGTATTTAAATAATGTTTAGGGGACTCAGTTATACGCGGGGGACATTTCTAAATTGTTTTCTACATTGTTACTATGGCCACCCCTACTCCAAACACTCCTGAAACAAGAGCGATGTGTGTAACAATGCAGAGAAGTTCTGTTGAAACGGGTGAAGATACGCACCAGGAAAGATGTGGGCCGACAAAAATTGGCCATGAATATGAAGATTTTGTGAAGCAAGATTTCTATGTGTCTGATGAACGCGTGGGGACATTTGTTTTTGACAAGATGCAGCAGACTGTGAAACTCTACATTTTGGAATCTTACGAGGAATATACATCCGAATGCGACTACTTGCTTTTGACCGCAGTAGACTGGGCATACTTTTACAATCAAATTTGGAGAGAATTTAATTATGGTGGAAAAATTTGGTACTTTTTCCAGTGGGACGGTGCCACACAGGGAATAAGGTACCGTGCGACCAACCCACCAGAAACCATTTCCATATCAGTCTGTTTGAACAAAACACTTCATGACCAAAATTATCTTATGCTGGTAAATAAACATAGGAAGGACTCTGAAACAAACTTTTTATCTCAAAGCAGCAACGACTCTGACTCCAATGAGCATGATCGTGACTGGCCTATCCCCGAAGACAACCCTTTCGAATGCTGCAAAACGAGTCTATATTTCGAGCAAAGTGATGTACCTGTGTTAAACACCATTTTCTCAACAATAAATAATATTTTTCAGTCAAGTTGAATGATCATGTCTGTATATTCAGTATAATTATGTATCCGGTATAACAAACCTGAACAACGGGTGTTCCTTGCTGCGTTCCTGGCTGTATGTAACACATAATAATCCACTATTGGATTCAGTTTTCCTATGTTTTTCCCATATTTATCCATTAAAACATTTTTTAATTGTACCTTAAACAATTTGCCAAGGTCTTAACAAAAATCCTAGTAAATGACAGTTATCTCGTAATATTTAATAAAAATATATTCCGGTGAAAAATGAAATCTCTTTGGTGGCATAGGCTTTCGCCTGTCAATCCCTAACCAGGCCCCCTTCACCCTCCTCCACTTTTGAGTGCAACGCCCCCATCTCAACAACAAGCCAACAGATGAAACAAGACCTCTTCCCAACATTTGTTCGAATGTACGACCATCACTACTTCCTTGTGACTACGGCTATGCTGCATAGCTGTAAGACCGGCTGTTCTGATAAACTTAAGGTAGGTAGTTATTGCCTACTTTTCCTAGATCTGTGAACCATGTTGGATACAATACATATTGCAACATTTTATTAATCAAAACGTTATCTACACGGACTGACAGAATCAGCTTCAACAATCCAATTTGTCTGATCCTGACACACTTTGCAATTTTTCCAGAAATTCAACTAGAAATTACAAAGCATTGTGGCCTGGACCATCGTGGATTAAAACAGTCAATCCAGATTTAAGGAAACATCGACACCATTATCGATTAAGAGACAAAGTTTCGTCTTGAAACAGTCAGGATAAATAAGGAGGATTCAGTAGCGAGTGAAATCTCAATTCTTTATTGAGAAAACAAAGAGTTGTAGCGGTGGGTCAGACGGAAGCGAGTGCACGATGGTCCTCTCCTGGCAGCACAGGGATGCAGATGGGCAAACAGTCTTCCGTGGAACACGAGGAACGGAACGACCATGAAGACAACACAGGAACCAGGACAATGACGCAGGAACAGGACAGCCAGGGACAGGACGACTCACAACCAAACTCCAAACGATCTGACAAAGACAGGAAGTGAGATGAGAACATATATATGGCCTGCACCCCAGCAGAGTCGGAGTGGATCTCCTCTCGGACAACATCTCCAGGACTCTACGCTCCATATGACTAGTAAGCCAATTCTCAAATAACTGCTATGATGGCTTTTGTTCTACCCGCTTAAATGTTAGAAGTACTTGCGCTGTCCAATCTATTAATACTGTGTCTGTTCCCCGAATAATGAGGTCAAAATATAAATTTAATGTAGGATCTAGAAAAAATCTTATCGTGATTAAACCAGAAAAACGTAAAATAAATGAACAAAAACATTTTTTAAAGTTTGGGCTCATAAACATTAGATCACTCACACCCAAAGCAGTTATTGTAAATGAAATGATCACAGATAATAGTTTTGATGTACTCTGCTTGACTGAAACCTGGCTAAAACCAAATGATTATATTGGTCTAAATGAGTCTACTCCACCAAACTACTGTTATAAACATGAGCCCCGTCAGACTGGTTGTGGGGGAGGTGTTGCAACAATATATAGTGATATTCTCAATGTTACCCAGAAAACAGGATACAGGTTTAAATCATTTGAAATACTTATGCTTAATGTTACACTGTCAGATATGCAAAAGAAATCTATTGTATCTCTTTCTCTGGCTACTGTGTATAGACCACCAGGGCCATATACAGAATTCCTAAAAGAATTTGGAGATTTCCTCTCAGACCTGTTGGTTAGCGCTGATAAAGCGCTAATTTTCGGAGATTTTAACATTCATGTTGATAATACAAATGATGCATTAGGACTTGCGTTTACTAACTTATTAAACTGTTTTGGAGTAAAGCAAAATGTCACCGGGCCCACTCATCGTTTTAATCATACGCTAGATTTAATTATATCGCATGGAATCGATCTTACTGACATAGATATCGTACCTCAAAGTAATGATGTTACTGACCATTTCCTTGTATCGTGCATTTTGCGTATTGATGATAATAACTATATAGCTTCGCATTATCGTCCGGGCAGAACTATTGTTCCAGCCACCAAAGACAGATTCACAAATTACCTGCCTGATTTATCTCAACTGCTCTGTGTACCCATGAATACACATGAGCTAGACAAAATGACTGGCAACATGGGCACTATCTTCTCTAATACATTAAAAGCTGTTGCCCCAATCAAATTGAAAAAGGTTAGAGAAAAACGTACTGTGCCATGGTACAACAGTAATACCCACGCTCTCAAGAAAGAAACTCGTAGTCTTGAGTGCAAATGGAGAAAAACTAACTTGGAAGATTTTAGAATTGTGTGGAAAAACAGTATGTCCAGCTATAGACAGGCTCTAAAAACTGCCAGGGCCGAGCATATCCACAAACTCATAGAAAACAACCAAAACAATCCAAAGTTTTTATTTAGCACAGTGGCTAGATTAACAAATAACCAGACGCCACCCGATCTAAATATTCCCTCACAGTTAAATAGTAATGACTTTATGAATTTCTTCACTGATAAAATAGATAACATCAGAAATACAATAACAAATGTAGATTCTACAGCATCTAATACTTTTGTTTTATCCATCGCACCCAAAGATAAACTGCAGTGCTTTACAACTATAGGGCAGGAAGAGCTAAATAAACTTATCACTGCATCTAAACCAACAACATGTTTATTAGATCCTGTACCCACTTAATTACTGAAAGAGTTGTTACCTGTAGCAGAAAAACCAATTCTCAATATTATTAACTCGTCGTTATCTTTAAGTCACGTCCCAAAACCATTCAAGCTGGCAGTTATTAACCCTCTGGAGTCTAAGGGTATTTTTGGGGCCTGGAGAAGTTTTGTCATGCCCTGACATTTGTGCTTTTTTCAGTTTCTTATAAATATCTAAATGGCTAAAGTCTAATCTCACTGTAATCAGCACAAACTAGGCTATAATAATATGTGAGCAGCATGTATGTACATGATTGTGTTTTTGAGAAAAAAAATGTTATGCGTGGTTAGTGAAAAACTAAAAATGTTAAATCACTTGAATAAGGCAATAAAACACATATAGAAAATTGGTTCCCAGGAATTTGGAGAACTGGAGCTTGTAGCCTAGAATTTTTTTTTTCTAAATGATGTGAAAATCATCTTGTTTACTCACTTACAGAAAACAATATATTGATTTAAATTTTCTAAGACACTTTTTGTTGGTAAAAGTCATATGCGAGTAGGCGTCAACTATCATGAATTCACACCTGAGAAGACAAAGGCCTGCATAATGAGCTGCATAATGAGCCATTCAGCCAGGTGTGTCACTGAGAGGGATGAGTTACAAGAAAGAATGTGAGGACAAAATAAATGTATATAATTTTATGTTTGTAGTTTATTTAGAATATATTTAATTATCCCACAACATAATTTAATATTCACTTGTGAGTGCAGTTAAACAGTTTATTAGGAACAATCAAAGCTGACTTTCAAACTGAATTTTTTGCATCATTACTCCAGTCACACAATCCTTCAGAAATCCTTTTAATAATCTTATTTTCTACAAAAAAAAAAAAACATTTATTGTTATTATTATCATTATTATCATTATCATTATTATTATTATTATTATTATTATTATTAATGTTGAAAAGAGCTGAGAATATTTTTTTTAGGTTTTTTAGGGGGGATAAATTGAAAGAACAGCAATGATTGTTACATTTGTTAGTTACATTTATTGTTACATTTATATTATGTACATCAAGCTTTTGAATGGTATAGTAGTGTATATTGTTATTGAAACTTCATAATATTCCACTTGATTATACATTTAGTCAGGAATTATAGTTTGGAAAAAGTCTTTGGAACAAGTCTAACTAGTAAAATGTTTACATGTTATGTGAAAACTAGTACAAGTATATAAATAAATAAAAAGAGACTTACTCATGTTTATGATCTCTGCTGAATAAAGTGCTTCATTCTTTTTTTCTGAGGAAATCCAAATCTCAAATCCTCAACCACATCACATCTTTTTGGGGTGAATTATGTCTTATTCCTCTCATCGCGAAGCAAACAGTAAAATAAAAAAAAACTTGAAGAACAGTCTCGCTGTTGTCTTCTGTTGTGTGGGCGTATTCAAAAGCCGCGCGCTTTAGTGAAACATTTGAATCTCAAAAGCGCGCTCGGCGCGGGGGCGTGGTCGCATTAGAAGATAATGAAGGGAGACGTGAAAAACGGACATCGCGTTGTTTTCATATGGATTACTTTATCACAGAATATTTGTTTTCAGCAGCACTCATTTAGTTTAAAAGTAGACATGTCAGGCTTTCTATAGATATCTCTCTCATGTCTCTTCGTTGAGTATTCACTGAGTTACAGTTCATTTTATTGACGCATTTGTAACTGAAGATCAGCGCAGACAAAGGCTGCAGACAGCACTCCTTGTTTGTTATCTTTATTTTATAAGTGCACACAGTTTTGTTGTTATTATGTCTGTATACAAAAAAAAGTAGACCCTTTACAGATTCGATTGATGTATTGCTCTTATCTGTACGATCAAAACTGAAAGTGTAATTTAAGTTCTTTTCGGGGTTATCAGGAGAAAATACCCCAAAACGCGTATACGCGTTAATCGACTCCAGAGGGTTAAGACTCGTATTAAGAAACCACAACTAGATCCTAGTGAACTGGCAAATTACAGACCCATTTCAAATCTTCCATTTATGTCTAAAATTTTAGAAAAAGTTAAAAAAGTATTAAAATTACAAATAACTTGCTTCTTCCATCAGACCAAGGCTGCATCTCATTGCTAGTTTTACTTGATCTTAGTGCTGCGTTCAACACCATAGATCACGACATACTCATAGATAGATTACAAAACTATACAGGTATCCAAGGGCAGGCTTTAAGATGGTTTAGATCCTACCTGTCCGATCGCTACAACTTTGTTTATCTAAATGGGGAGTAATCTCATTTATCACCAATAAAATATGGAGTACCACAAGGATCTATCCTAGGTCCTCTGCTATTTTCAATATACATGTTGCCCCTTGCTAATATCATTAGAAAATACGGGATTAGTTTCCACTGTTATGCTGATGATACTCAACTATATATCTCAACAAGACCAGGTGAAACTTCAAAATTATCTAAGCTAACAGAGTGTGTTAAAAATGTAAAAGATTGGATGACCAATAATTTTCTCCTATTAAATTCAGATAAGACAGAGATATTACTTATTGGACCAGAAAACATTACACAGAATCTCGTAGATTACAATTTGCAATTAGACAGATGTACTGTTACTTCCTCTACTGTCAAAAATCTGGGTGTTATATTAGACAGTAACTTGTCTTTTGAAAATCATATTTCCCATGTTACAAAAACAGCATTCTTCCATCTTAGAAACATTGCCAAGCTATGAAACGTTACCTGTTTCTGATGCAGAAAAGCTAGTTCATGCGTTCATGACCTCTAGACTGGACTATTGTAATGCACTGCTAGGTGGTTGTCCTGCATCCTCAATAAACAAGCTACAGGTAGTCCAAAATGCAGCAGCTAGAGTCCTTACCAGGTTAAGAAAATATGATCATATTACCCCAATTTTACAGTCTCTGCACTGGCTACCTATTAAGTTCCGTATCAGTTACAAAATATTATTACTTACTTATAAGGCCCTAAATGGCTTAGCTCCTGCGTACCTAACTAGTCTTCTACCACGCTACAACCCATCACGCTCCCTAAGGTCACAAAACGCTGGACTTTTGATAGTACCTAGGATAGCAAAGTCCACTAAAGGAGGTAGAGCTTTTTCGCATTTGTCTCCCAAACTCAGGAATAGCCTTCCTGATAATGTTCGGGGTTCAAACACACTTCCTCTGTTTAAATCTAGATTAAAAACACACCTCTTTGGCCAAGCATTCAAATAATGCATCTCATAATTTTGGACTGCAGTTATATCTGATCAAATGCACATTATTATTCTTTAGCTTGGGTTAAACTAATTAATTTTACTTGGCTGGAACAGCAGCTAAGCTAATTATGTCTCTATTTGTTTCTCTAGGATTTACACAAGCTCCAGTCTGGATCCAGAACACCTGAGAAGAGATGATGCCAACCCCTCAGAGGACCTCAGATGATGCTAACCCAGAGACAACATACAGAACTACCACATTTTGCTATAAGTTTGATTGCACAATTGCTGTTAATAGTGTTAATCGTCTGTTTGTTTACGTCTTTTATTGATTTTTCTGAACATTTCTGCCGTATGCACATAAACTGACAGTCACCACTGATAAGCTACTACTATATATTGTAGAAACTTAATTTTCTGTAAAGTTGCTTTGCAATGATTTGTATCGTAAAAAGCGCTATACAAATAAAAATAAATAAATAAATATAGGCCGGTGAAAGTAACTGCAGCTGTCAGTGGTGATCAGGTGAGTGGTAATCAGTGGCCACGCCTCCAACACAACCAAACCCACACAGAGAGCATGAGCCAGCGAATTCAAAAACCATGACAGAAACAAATCAAATTCTGAAAAGGATGTCTGACACTACTGGCACTGCTGCAGATGAGCAACTGGAGTGAGGCTTTGTTGAGGGAAAAACGTGTCCTGTAAACGGTGTCATAGACACTACCTTTAAACAATGTTACAGAGACCAAATGATTGATCTGATGTGTAAGATCATCGATGATGCGTCTGATCCGAATCATGATTGTACGGGGGATCCCAAGCGTGTAACAAATCTCAAAAATGAAATGGACATTGTAGGAAGTCTGAAAAATAATCCATGGCCCAATTTGTCAAGCATTTATATGACCAGCAAAGAGCCAATCTGTGTAAATACCAGAAAAATTCTGGATGTGATGTCTGAATGTAGCAATGAGATGTACATTAACAAGGTTCTATGTCTGTGTACATGTGTAACAGATTTATGCGTGAGGCTTGTTCAAAAACATTATGGCTCCGAGATATGTGAAATTATTGAGAAGCTAGTTGATTTCATATTACACAAAACATGTTGGCATGCAAAGATTTTCATTTTTGGCTAGACCAATGATTGTAATAACAACTTGAACAGTTTATCAGGTAAATAAAATGTGGAATCACTTTACTTGTTATTCTTTTCTCCAAGTTAAATTTTTGGATTGTATTGATTTTGCATATGCTTTTATCCTAAGCATCTTACAAATGAGTATGATAGCTGCAACAAGTCCTGGATAGTCTAATGCAGGGGTCTGAAACTCAAATTGGCTGGGGGCCATTGCTGTGATTGACACCTCATAGGATGGCCATTTTAACATTCAAGCACAACAAGAAAGTGGAAAAATTTTAAACATTATTTTTTAATTTACTTCAAATTACATTGCTAAAATATTTTTGTCAAACTTAACAAAAAATGTAAACAGCAGTGTCTCTATAATTGCTATAACATTATATTAGTTTTTAACAGGTAATGCAAATATTTTTCCCTTTCTTTATTTTAACTTAAATAACTCAAAAAAACCTAGCACTCAACTAACAACATTGCACTGAACAAATGCAAACCCTGAATACATTTGTACACCATTCTATTTCTTGCCAGACTCCTGGCAGCGCTTCTGCTCACACAACTGAACCACGTTTGCCCTGATGGAGGTCACAGTTGAAACTCTGAGTACAGCTTCAAGATGGGCATCACTAAACCTGGACCTGTACTTGCATTTATTGAAGTTCATAGTTGAGAAAAGTTTCTCACACAGATATGTCCTTCCAAAAAGAGACATTACCCGACTGAACACTTTGATCTAACTGATCATAAATGCCACTCGATAACTCGCTGATCCGCTCTGCCACTGTGTTTGCCAACAAAGATAGATTGTTGAACAAGTTTTTCTTTTCTGGACGAAGAATATCAGCAACTTTCTGCATGCAATCCTTTATAAACTGCCCTTCTGTGAATGGCTTTCCCGCTTTAGCGATCAACTCACTCACCACATAACTTGCCTCAACTGCAGCATTAGCATCCTTTTTGGCTTTATGGAAAAGGTTTTGCTGGGACGTTAGCTCGCTCTGCAACTGCGTGGCTCGTCTTTTTATCTCGTCTTCCTGGTACTTATCATACTGTTCTCCATGTTTAGTCGAGTAATGACTCTTGAGATTATATTCCTTTAGAACGGCGACTTTTTCTTTGCATATCAGACAGGTAGCGTTTCCATTAAACTCCACAAAAAAATACTGCAATGTCCATCTTTCTTGAAACTGTCTGTGTTCCTCATCCACTTTCCTTTTCGGTTTGGAAAGAGACATCTTTTCATTCGCACTTTGCAGCCAAACAACATAAACTATGAATGCCCCGAAACCAGCTGTCTTCAAATCTCTTTTTTTTTCTTTTTTTTTTTTTTTTTTAATGAGACAACTAGAAAATAATAATAATAGTAATAATAATATTAATTTAGCGGGCCGGATTATGTTTTATTTTTGACATCAGTGGCAGGCCGGGTGGAGGTGGAGGGGGGCCTTTAATGGCCCGCGGGCCAGCAGTTTGAGACCCCTGGTCTAAACAATTTCTCTTTTCCTTCTTTCCCTAAATCAGACCAGACCCCTGTACTGCAGGATACAGCTGAATGTGGCAGCGCTGGACAGGTGTTTAATGGTTTTGGACTGAGCAGGGAGGCCCTGACAGTGCTGCTGGATCTTCAGAGAAGTGAACGGGTGCGACAATCCAGACCCTGCTGTTTCTCTTCTGTCTGCTAGTGGAACATCATACAGAGTGGTCTCCAGAGTGTTTGACATGTGCCTCGTTCCACTGTCACCGCACTGTCCTCTGAGTTTCTGAGGAGGTGCTGGCCAAACACCAAGAGATTGACCTCCTGAAGACCCCAGAACACATGGAGGCAGGTGTGGGCTCAAACTGATGTTGTTTTTCTGATGTTAATCCTAAGCTATGTTGTAAATAGTTGTAAAAAAAAAAAATGAAAAAAAAAATACTTACAGTAATGTATAGAACAATGTGTTTTAATGTGTAAAAAAATAAACATAGAAGAGTGTTTTGTGAAAAATTTATAAGCTGCATTAAAAAATTATTGTGCATCATTACTTCTCTTTTATTTACACATGTGAATATGCAAAACAAAAATACAAAATGTACAGAAAGTAATCAGGCTCATTTACAAATAAATTACACTACAAAAGTGAATACTGTATACAACTTATTCATTTCATTTTTAACTTACATCACAAAAATAAACTACAGAAATTAGGTTGTTTCACTGACAATGTGACATTTAAACAAAGATATAGAAAAATTGTAATGATACACATTTTTTTCCACTGCTTTCTCTTGGCTAATAGAGAATGGCTATTAAATGTATTTGTTAAGCATTCTCTCAAGAAAAACAGTCTCTCCATACTCTCCTGTGATGTCCTCTCCTCTGTCTCTCTCTGGAGTTTGATGTCCTCTCTGAGTAGCTCCACCAGCTTCCACTCACTCCCTCACCTGTCCCAGGACACTTGCAACAAGGCAGAGCAAATAAACCGTGCCTGTTAATGATGTAGAATTTTCCTTGTTCAAAATAAATTGCTAGAGAGGTTTTGAAGCCAGTAGACTCTACTGATCACATAAAAAAGCAGAGTTATGATTTGCCAGAGGTAACTCCCAAATGTCTTTTCTACACACACACATATATACTACATACATACATACACACATATATATATATATTATATACACACACATATATATATATATATATATATATATATATATATATATATATATATATATATATATATATATATATATATACACACATATACATATATATATATATATATATATATATATATATATATATATATATATATATATATATATAGAGTACAGGTCAAAAGTTTGGAAACATTACTATTTTTAATGTTTTTGAAAGAAGTTTCTTCTGCTCATCAAGCCTGCATTTATTTGATCAAAAATACAGAAAAAAAAATGTAATATTGTGATATATTATTACAATTTAAAATAATTGTTTTTAAATTTATTATACTTTAAATTAACATTTATTTCTGTGATGCAAAGCTGAATTTTTAGGATAATTATCACATGATCCTTTAGAAATCGTTCTAATATGATGATTCATTATCAAAGTTGGAAACAGTTCTGCTGTTTTTTTTTTCTTTCTTTTTTTTTAAATAAAATCAATACTTTTATTCAGCAAGGATGTGTTAAATTGATAAAAAAGTGATAGTAAAGAAAATATATTATTAGAATATATATTATTAGAATTTTTTATTTTTATTTTGAATAAATACAGTTCTTTTTAACCTTTTATTCATGAAATATATTAGACAGCAGAACTGTTTCCAACACTCATAATAAATCAGAATATTAGAATGGTTTCTAAATGATCATGTGATAGACTGGATGTTACATGTGACACTGAAGGCTGGAGTAATGATGCTGAAAATTCAGCTTTGCATCACAGGAATAAATTATTTTTTTAAAGTATATTCAAATAGAAAACTATTATTTTAAGTTGTAATAATATTTCACAATATTACTGTTTTTTTCTGTATTTTTGATCAAATAAATGCAGGCTTGATGAGCAGAAGAGACTTCTTTCAAAAACATTAAAAATAGTAATGGTTCCAAACTTTTGACCTGTACTGTATATATATATATACACAGTCGTGGCCAAAAGTTTTGAGAATTACATAAATATTAGTTTTCAAAAAGTTTGCTGCTAAACTGCTTTTAGATCTTTGTTTCAGTTGTTTCTGTGATGTACTGAAATATAATTACAAGCACTTCATACGTTTCAAAGGCTTTTATCGACAATTACATGACATTTATGCAAAGAGTCAGTATTTGCAGTGTTGGCCCTTCTTTTTCAGGACCTCTGCAATTCGACTGGGCATGCTCTCAATCAACTTCTGGGCCAAATCCTGACTGATAGCAACCCATTCTTTCATAATAACTTCTTGGAGTTTGTCAGAATTAGTGGATTTTTGTTTGTCCACCTGCCTCTTGAGGATTGACCACAAGTTCTCAATGGGATTAAGATTTGGGGAGTTTCCAGGCCATGGACCCAAAATTTCAACATTCTGGTCTCCGAGCCACTTAGTTATCACTTTTGCCTTATGGCACGGTGCTCCATCATGCTGGAAAATGCATTGTTCTTCACCAAACTGTTGTTGGGTTGTTGGAAGAAGTTGCTGTTGGAGGGTGTTTTGGTACCATTCTTTATTCATGGCTGTGTTTTTGGGCAGAATTGTGAGTGAGACCACTCCCTTGGATGAGAAGCAACCCCACACATGAATGGTGTCAGGATGCTTTACTGTTGGCATGACACAGGACTGATGGTAGCGCACACCTTTTCTTCTCCGGACAAGCCTTTTTCCAGATGCCCCAAACAATCGGAAAGGGGCTTCATCGGAGAATATGACTTTGCCCCAGTCCTCAGCAGTCCATTTACTATACTTTCTGCAGAAGATCAATCTGTCTCTGATGTTTTTTTTTGGAGAGAAGTGGCTTCTTTGCTGCCCTTCTTGACACCAGGCCATCTTCCAAAAGTCTTGGCCTCACTGTGCGTGCAGATGCGCTCACACCTGCCTGCTGCCATTCCTGAGCTAGCTCTGCACTGGTGGCACTCCGATCCCGCAGCTGAATCCTCTTTAGGAGACGATCCTGGCGCTTGCTGGACTTTATTGGACGCCCTGAAGCCTTCTTTACAAGAATTGAACCTCTTTCCTTGAAGTTCTTGATGAACCTATAAATTGTTGATTTAGGTGCAATCTTAGTAGCCACAATATCCTTGCCTGTGAAGCCATTTTTATGCAATGCAACGATGGCTGCACGCGTTTCTTTGCAGGAGGTGACCATGGTTAACAATGGAAGAACAATGATTTCAAGCATCATCCTCCTTTTAACATGTCAAGTCTGCCATTCTAACCCAATCAGCCTGACATAATGATCTCCAGCCTTGTGCTCGTCAACATTCTCACCTGAGTTAACAAGATGATTACTGAAATGATCTCAGCAGGTCCTTTAATGACAGCAATGAAATGCAGTGGAAAGGTTTTTTTGGGATTAAGTTCTTTTTCATGGCAAAGAAGGACTATGCAATTCATCTGATCACTCTTCATAACATTCTGGGGTATATATTCAAATTGCTATTATAAAAACTTAAGCAGCAACTTTTCCAATTTCCAATATTTATGTAATTCTCAAAACTTTTGGCCACGACTGTACATATACATGAACTAGACGAAATTACTGGCAACATGGGCACTATCTTCTCTTTTACAGACTCATAGAGGAGGGAATTTAGAACATAGATGTCAGTGCAGAAGGAGAGAGGACTCAAACGCGAAGGCAGGTAATTAACTCAGAAGGTTTTCATAAGGCAAAAGAACACAGGCTGCCGTCAGGCGACTTTTCAAACAAAAAAAATTTCTTTGTAATAAATAACAATGGAAGACCGTCAATCCGCCAGAGACGGGGAATCCCAGGAGAGCAGAGGACGAGTCCAGGTGAGCGGATGGTGCAACTGGCAACAGTCAACTCACGTTAGCGGGAGGCTGGGTAGAATGGAGGTTTAGCGAAGATTCGTTCAACATGCACCAGACAAGACAGGACAGGACAGGACCAGGCTCAGACTAGAAATAGAGAGTCTAATCAGAGTAGAGAAGGTACAGGTGTGGAGAGAGGAGAATGAAAAGCCGAGGGGATGAGAAGCAGCTGTGAGTGATAATGAGATAGCAGATGAGTGTGTGAAAGCGACTGACCAGGAGAGGGAGAAGGAGAGACAGAGAAGGATACCCGGTTCATGACAATAGACTTCTGCAAAAGGAATGCAGGTGGATTTTTGATCTTAAAAGCCTACATCCTCTTGGTATAAATGAAGATTTGTCTTTGAATTATTTTTTAAGATAATCTGACAATACATATGGGGGACTCAAAGAGCATTTTGGTCTGATGTTTATTGACTGTATACATGAAAACTGATGTTTAGAACTACTGTTGGAGTTATGAGATCATTATTGATGTATATGTATATTTTGTTTGTGTATTTTGTTGATGTGGTTGTATGGATCATTTGGGATGATTTATAAATGTTTGCCCTATTTTGTTATAGATTTGAGATGTGTATTTGTTTAAAGATCTTTGTGATACTAGGGGTATCACGGTAATACATGTTTTAATGAGCGCAGGTGTTTTTTGGTAGCACATGGCACTGAGGAAGGGTTAATACCCGAAATGTTTTGCACTTGTACCTGTGCACTTTTTTTCACAATTTTTGTGACCTCTGAACAATAAATGTTATATAGCTTTTTGAGCTGCATTTTGGACGAGTGCGGATCTCTTTCATCTTTGTATCCTTGTATATTTTGGATCTATGCACCATAAGTTTTTTGACTACTAGATATTTGGAGTGTTTGGCGCTACCACCTTTTTTTGTTGACTATCTTCTTTAATACATTTGAGCTGTTGCCCCAAATTTACGTCTAAAATTTTAGAAAAAGTTGTCTGTTCAATTGTGCTTCTTCCTGCAAAAAAAGTGATCTCTATGAAGAATTTCAGTCGGGTTTCAGGGCCCATCATAACACAGAAACTGCACTTGTTAAAATTTCAAATGACTTGCTTCTTGCGTCAGACCAAGGCTGCATCTCATTGCTACTTTTACTTGATCTTAGTGCTGAGTTCGACACCATAGTTTATGACATACTCATAAATCGATTACAAAACTATACAGGTATTCAAGGGCAGGCTTTAAGATGGTTTAGATCCTACCTGTCCGATCGCTACCACTTTGTTTATTTAAATGGAGAGTCATCTCATTTATCACCAGTAAAATATGGAGTGCCACAAGGATCTGTCCTAGGTCCTCTGCTATTTTCAATATACATGTTGCCCCTTGGTAATATTATTAGAAAATACGGGATTAGTTTCCACTGTTATGCTGATGATACTCAACTATATATCTCAACAAGACCAGATGAAACTTCTAAATTATCTAAGCTAACAGAGTTTGTTAAAAATGTAATTGTTTGAATGACCAATAATTTTCTCCTATTAAATTCAGATAAGACAGAGATATTACTTATTGGACCAAAAAACAGTACACAGTATCTCGTAGATTACAATTTGCAACTAGACGGATGTACTGTTGCTTCCTCTACAGTCAAAAATCTGGGTGTTATATTAGACAGTAACTTGTCTTTTGAAAATCATATTTCCCATGTTACAAAAACAGCATTCTTCCATCTTAGAAACATTGCCAAGCTACGAAACATGTTACCTGTTTCTGATGCAGAAAAGCTAGTTCATGCGTTCATGACCTCTAGACTGGACTATTGTAATGCACTGCTAGGTGGTTGTCCTGCATCCTCAATAAACAAGCTACAGGTAGTCCAAAATGCAGTGGCTAGAGTCCTTACCAGGTCAAGAAAATATGATCATATTACCCCAATTTTACAGTCTCTGCACTGGCTACCTATTAAGTTCCGTATCAGTTACAAAATATTATTACTTTCTTATAAGGCCCTTAATGGTTTAGCTCCTGCGTACCTAACTCGTCTTCTACCACACTACAACCCATCACGCTCCCTAAGGTCACAAAACGCTGGACTTTTGATAGTACCTAGGATAGCAAAGTCCACTAAAGGAGGTAGAGCTTTTTCACATTTGGCTCCCAAACTCTGGAATAGCCTTCCTGATAATGTTCGGGGTTCAGACACACTCTCTCTGTTTAAATCTAGATTAAAAACACATCTCTTTGGCCAAGCATTCAAATAATGCATCTCATAATTTTGGACTGCAGTTATATCTGATCAAATGCGCATTATTATTCTTTAGTGTGGGTTAAACTAATTAATTTTACTTGGTTGGAACAGCAGCTACGCTAATTACTGTATGTCTCTATTTGTTTCTCTGTTTTGCCATGGCTAGGATTTACACAAGCTTCAGTCTGGATCCAGAACACCTGAGAAAAGATGATGCCAACCCCTCAGGAGACCTCAGATGATGCTAACCCTGAAACAACATACAGAACTACCAAATTTTACTATAAGTATGATTGCATCACATAATAATTGCTGTTAATAGTGTTCATCATCTGTTTGATTACATCCTTTTTTTTCAACTTTTTATTTCTTTTTTATGCAACACATGTAAAAGAACAGAACAGACAGGTCACTAGGGGTATCACATAGCCATTATGTTGTTCATATACAGTTAACTTCATATCAGGGGCTGCTCTCCCAATAGTCTCGGAAGAGAAAGAAAGAGAGGGGGAAAAAATAAATAATAATAATAATAATAATAATAATAATAATAAAAATAAATAAAAAATCCACCTAGTGAATATTTGTCCATAAAGGGTTCAAGGTCCTCTCATAAAGCACTAAAAGACAAAAAAAAAAAAAAACCACACAGACATTGCAGTCCACTTACAATAGCTCACTATGTTCTATCCATACTCCTATACTTTAACCATTTTGACCAGTACTTATAAAATTTATCCATGTTTAATCTTAGAGAGAAGGTGAGTTTCTCCATATCATACATATCTTTTACAATCATTATCCATTCTGCTTTTGTTGGTGGATTCTCATGCAACCATTTCTTAGTTATTGCTTTTTTACTAGCAACCAATAATAGTTTAAGTAGGTACTTATCTTGAGTACTAAAATCAGTTGGTATGTTTCCTAAATATATGGTACCAAAGCTGTTCTCAATTTCGAATCCCAATATCAGTTTTATTTCAGTGATTACCTCTAACCAATAAGATTGAATTGCTGGACACTTCCAAAATATGTGAAAGTAATCAGCCATAGAATTATTACATTGTCTCCAACAGAGTGCAGATTCCAGATTACCATCCTGTAAATATTTTCTTTTTGGAGTAATAAAAAATCTTATTATATTCTTCCATGAGAATTCTCTCCACTGACCTGAGCTGGAGGTAGTATACTGTGTTATACAAATGTTTAGCCATTCTTCATCAGATAAAATTATGTTTGCTTCCTTATCCCATTTATCTTTCACATATAATGTGGAATGATTTTTAGAAGATTGTATACTTGAATATATTCTTGATATCATTCTCTTATGAGTTCCTGTGACGGCTGGGTAAAGGACTGGAAACAATAGCGAGTTATGGGTTTTTAATGAAAATAAATAAACAAACAGGGAAAAGACAATGATGCTGGGAAGACAAAAATCCAAGATGGTGGTGAGGTGGTGAGGAATCCGGATGATGACGGTGAGAAGGCAGCAGGAGAGGATGGCACAGGAACTGCGGGGAATAGAGCCGAAGGTAAGTATTTGTGGCTGAGTGGAAGTGCGTAGAGTGGATGAGGTTCCGGGAAAACACGAACATCCAACGCAGACCACACTGAAGCCAAACAAACAGGGTAGCGACATGAAACAACGATCTCACAAACACAAGACGTGAGACAAGCCAATATAAAGGGAATGAGTAATGAGTGACAGCTGTTGCTGATGACAATTAACGGAGACGCCCACAAACTAATCAGTGCAGACGCGAAACACACAGACTTCACCACAAAGTGCCAACACCCAGAGATCACGGTTTACCAACCGTGACAGTTCCACTCTTATACGCATCAATAAAAACATTGATGATATTCATTTCAATTTTTTCTTTATTTTTAATATTTTTATTATAATGGTTCATAAGTTGTAAATATCTAAAGAAGTCTTGTTTTTCTAATATATAGGTGTCAGTAAGATGTTGGAAGCTCTTTAATCCTGTATTGGATGAGATTGTACAATATGATGTGATGCCTTTCAATGTCCATTGTTTAAACCTTGAGTCCAACTGAGCAGGTTTAAAATCTTTGTCATAGGCCACCCATCTTAACAACCGTGCTTGTTTCTCGAGCTTAAAATTTTTACATTCCTTGAACCAAATATTGAGAGGAACCATTGTCCAATGGCTCAGTTTATTAGAGTACTTAATCTTAATGGTTTTATACCCTAATAAGGAGGGAAGGGGAATGTCCAGCTGGCTGAAATCTAATTCTTTCCATCTTGCATCGTACTTGTTGTTACACCAACAAACTAAATATTTCAACTGTGCTGCTTTATAATAATCCTCTAAACAGGGAAGGGACAGTCCTCCTCTTTCCTTTGATAATTGTAGTGTTTTAAGTCTGACCCTAGGCTTCTGATTTTTCCATATGAATCTAGAGATCATTCGATTCCAGTCATTAAACTGTTTTTTTGGAATCTCTACAGACAGTGATTGGAATAGAAACAATAATCGCGGTAAAACGTTCATTCTAATAATTTCAATAAGATTATACAAACCGAGGGTTAGGGGCATCCACCTGTCCAAATCTACTTTTAATTCTTTTGTTATGGATTCATAATTTATATTATATGTTTTTGTCACATTCTTTGGTATAATAACTCCTAAATATTTAATACTATTAGTTTTCCACTTAAAATTATATTTATTACGTATGTTCTCCTGTGGTGAATAATTAAATGAGAGGGTCTGGGTTTTGTCCAAATTTAACCTGTATCCTGAGTACCACCCAAACTGTTCAAGGCATGACATAAGTTTAGGTAAACTGGAGTCCGGGTCGGAGATTGTCATAAGAATATCATCCGCATATAAACATATTTTGTGTTCATTTCCTTTAAATTGGAATCCTGATATATCTACATTTTCTCTAATTGCTTGAGCAAGTGGCTCTATGAACAGTGCAAAAAGTGTGGGACTTAAGGGGCATCCCTGGTGACATCCCCGTTCCAATGTAATTGAACTAGAGACATTACCATTTATTTTAATATGGGCTGTTGGTAAATGATATAGTTGTTTAAGACATCCAAAAACCTCTTTATTGAAACCAAAACGTTGCAATACCAGATACAAAAACTCCCATCGCACGGAGTCAAAGGCCTTTTCGGCATCGAGGCTAATTACCAAAGATTTTTAATTATTTTTGCTCATGCTATCAATCAGAAACAATGCTCGTCTTACATTATCTTGTGTCTGTCTGTTTTTCACAAATCCTGTTTGGTCAGTATCAATCCATTCAGGAATTTTATTTTCTAATCTTTTTGCAATTATCGAAGCATATAATCTCTAATCTATATTTAAAACAGAAATGGGCCTGTATGACCAACACTCAGTCTTATCATTTCCAGCTTTTGGTATTACTGATATGTAATACCAAAAGCTTAAGAACATGGTTAAAACATTTTAAGAGCATAGGTTTTAATAATTCCCTAAATGTTTTGTACCACTCTGCCGGAGACCCATCCCCCCCTGGTACTTTATTCGTCTTTAAATTTGAGATGGCCCTATCAATTTCTGCTTCTGTAATTTCTTGTGATACCAGTTTGTTTTGTGTTCGTCCTACTGATGGTAAGTCTATAGATTCCAGAAAATGTTCAATAATAGAAGGGTCCGCTGCTTCTGGTTGGGAATACAATTTTTTATAATAAGTTACAAATTACCTTAATATCTCTTCTGGTTTATAGCACATTACATTAGATTCTGGATTTTTAATTTTGAAAACTGACCTTTCAGTTTGCTGTTTACAGAGTTTCCATGCTAACATTTTTTTAGCTCTGGGTCCATTCTCATAATAATTCTGTTTGATATATTTAAGTTTAGTCTCTACTTGATTATCAAGTATCTTATTTATTTGTTGTTTTATTACTTTTATTTCTTCAAGAATTTGAGGTTTATTTAATTCAATATGTTTTTGTTCTAGTGCTTTTAATTTGTTTGATAAATCGGTCAGTACCTTCTGTTTTTCTTTTTTTTTCCTTGAGGACCACTTTAAAAGTTTTCCTCTTAACACCGCCTTAGCGGCATCCCATATAACACTTGGTGACATTTCCTTATTATTATTAAATTCAACGTAATCTTTAATTTCCTTTTTAATATATTCCACACATTGGGGGTCATTTAAAAGACTAGTGTTCAATCTCCATATGGTGTTCTTGAGTTGAACATCCAAATGGAGTCTTAAATACACTCCTGCATGATCTGAAACATCCCTAGTTCCTATATCACAGCCTGTAATTCTATGCCTGTCTATGTGGAGCATGAAAAAATAATCAACCCTTGAATAGACTGTGTGAGGGTGGGAGAAAAAGGTAAACTGTCTCATAGATGGGTGGAGTTCCCTCCATATGTCAATCATGCCAGTTTCCTTAAGCATTTTTTTAACATACAAGGATTCATAATTTATCTTTTTTGTTGGATTTGAAGAGTCTAGGGTAGGATGCAACTGTATATTCCAGTCCCCTCCACATATAAGTGTCCCTGACACTTCAGAGGTTATTAACTCAAATATTTTCTTAATTAGTAATTTATCCTGTCCTGGTGGTCTGTAAACGTTAAATAATGTTACTTCTTTTGAATCAAGGATCCCTTTAACCAGAATATAATGTCCTTCTTTGTCAGCTATTTGGCTGGAGACCTGGAAAGTCACCTTATTCGATATCAATATTGCAACTCCTCTGGCATGTCCTTTAGTGTAAAAAGTGTTTCTAAATCCTAACCTTTTCAGTTTTTCATGTTCAGATTGTTCTAAGTGAGTCTCCTGCCAAAAAATAATATGTTGGTTCTCTCTTTTCATCTTCGTTATAAGTTTACTTCGTTTGATAGGATTTTGCAACCCATTAACATTAAGTGAAATAATTCTATATTCTTGTTGTGACATTTATCTTCAGATATACTATCAAATTGTTACTCCTAAGCGACCTTAACATTGTAGCACAAGTAACGCAGAACCCCCTGCAGTTTGATTACCGAGCAAACAGGTCTGTGGATGATGCAGTCAATATGGGATTGCACTACATCCTCCAACATCTGGACAAATCAAGGACTTATGCAAGGATCCTGTTTGTGGACTTCAACTCCGCTTTTCATTTTGAAAAATATGACACTACAATATAAACTAAATTACTGACTCTGATCAACATGGAGGTTAAGAAAATCACAGAAACACATGTTCACTCAGCAGGACTCACACACACTGATCTTACTGTCTATATGAGCATTTATTACACACGTTTATTCTGATTGATGTTATTTCACTGACAGAGTTCAGCTGCGGTATTAATGCCATGAAGAGAAAAGAAGAGACTCTATAACATCTCACTGTTACTGATTCATCATGCAGCTCAAAGCATTATTTGTAGAATCTCTCATTAATCTATTCTGATTCATTAACACAGTTTCACTGTTGATTTATAATTAACCCAAAACCCAGGATAGAGTGGCTGAGTGAATGTGGTCTGGACTGTGTGGATGAGACTCATTGTGTCAGAGACGCTGTAGAAGGACAGAGTTCCTGCACTGTGATCCACAAACACTCCTATTCTACTGCTGATGGACTTCACTGAAAGATCAGTCTGTATGTTATTGTGTATGAATGAGTAATTGGAGGGAGTGCAGAACAAACTCCAGGACTGATCATTATATCCAAACCAACACTCATCACCCCGTCCCTTCCTGCTGATGCTCTTATATGACACTGATATAAACACACCATAATCTCCACTCCACTCAATCTCCCAGTAACAGCGTCCACGCACACTCTCTCTACACAACACCTGATACACATCAAATCTGTCTGGATGATCAGGATACGACTGATCTGTGCCAGTGTTGGTAATCACTCTGTTGTTCTCAGACAGACGGAGGAGTTTATGTGCTGTGTTCAGATCCAGAGTGAGCTGATGGGAATCTGATGGAGATAAAACACATCAGAGTCAGGAATTATTAATCTGTTTGATCTTTTCATGTAGCTGAACTCTTTATGTTCAGTGTATCATCAGTGTCTCAGTACAGATGAACAGATATCAGTGCAAATCATCATTTACATCATCAGTTATAAAACTCTTCTTTCACCTTCTACAGGAAGAACATGAACACACTCAATGGACCTTATTTTAATTATCTAAGCGCAAAGTCTTAAGCGCATGGCGCAGGTGCACTTAGCACGTGTCTGAATCCACTTTTGCTAGTTTAACGAAGGGGAAAACAGTTGGTGGGAAAAATGGTCTAAAAGAGTTGTCCCTATTCTCTTAATGAGTCATTGCTGTGTTTTGGGCATAACATGGAATAAACCAATCAGAGTCTTCCCTTTAAGAGCGAGTTGCACTCATGCCATGGCAGATTCGCTACGGCGAAATTTTCAGGCGCAAAATCAACACATCTCCAGAGAGGAAATGGACCTGCTCGTGCGCGAGCAAATATGTAGGCTAATTCTGTTACATTACATGCGATGACTGTCCATCATGACATGTAGACACACATATATATAAATATATATATATATATACATATATACACACATATAGCTGCTAGCATAAAATTCAAGGCATTAATATTTGCCAACAAAACCACCACAGGCTCTGCACCCCTTTACCTAAATTCATTACTTCAGACTTATGTGCCTCTAGAAGCTAGCATTCTGGAAGTGAATGATGCTTTATTGTTCATCCAAAAGAGGCACAAAATCACTTTCACAGACTTTTACATTATATATATAACTAACACTAGCGTCTCTATTCTTTTTCTATTCTATCTATTCCTTTTCATTTTACTTATTATATAATTAACAAAAACAAAAAAGTTTGCTCTATTCTTTTTCTATTCTATCTGTTTTCTTTTTAATTTATTCTATAATTAAAAAATCCTTGCTAAGTGTATTACGTTAAGCCAACAGAGACTTGTTATAGCACTTGCGTATCATTGCTCTTTTGTTGATTTTGATTGCTTCCATTGTCCTCATTTGTAAGTCATTTTATGGATAAAAGTGTCTACAGTATATGTAGCATACACAATAATAAACTCTTACATTGTAATCATTTAATTTTTAATATTTGGCATGTTTGTGTGCTGCTGCATATCCCTATGTGTGTAATTAGCAAAGTGTATTTGCATTATGGACCCGCCTATAGGCATATATTACTAATGCGCTCCTTAAATAACAAACAAAAAATAAATAAATAAATAAATAAATACTGTGTCATTGATTTTAGACCAGGTTTTAGTTGGTCAATGGCGCAGTCTATTTGAAGTCGTGGCCTAGTGGTTAGAGAGTTTGACTCCTAAACCTAAGGTTGTGGGTTCAAGTCTCGGGCCGGCATTACCACGACTGTTGGTCCTTGAACAAGGCACCGAACCCCCAACTGCTCCCTGGGCGCCGCAGCATAAATGATACCCACTGCTCCGGGTGTGTGTTCACTGCTGTGCACTTTGGATGGGTTAAATGCAGAGCACAAATTCTTAGTATGGGTCACCATACTTGGCTGTCACGTCACATTCACTTTCACTTATTTCAGTTGCCTCAAAATAGAAATGTGCCAACAATGCACCTGAACACACCTCGCCCCTGAGCGCACAGATGGGAGCAAACGAATAAGCTATTGAAATAACATGGCGCAGGACATGAAAATGATAACTGCGTTGGGCTGAAAATGGCAAAAAACTGAAAATTTCAGCATTGGGCTGAAAATAGCAAAAAAAACACAATTGCCTGGTGCAACATTGCGCTGGGTGTATGATAGGGCCCAGTGAGTTTTTTTTTCTTATTTTTCTTACTGACTTACATTGTCGGAAGTCGATCCTGGTTCTGGAAACAATCTTGGTGAATGTGACTGTGGAAATCAACAGACATGAACAGTGTGATTCTCATGATCCTGCATCCATTCCTAAGACATTTCTAATATGATGTTCTCCATGATATGAGATGATGATGGACTGGTTCCTGAGAGCAGATGAATCTCCAGGACTTTACCTCTGTCTGAGATCTTCTTGAGCTCCTCTTTGCAGAAATCCTCCAGTTTGTCTCTCAGCTGATGGAAAAATTCTGTCAGACCATCAGAAGAGAAGAGAGAACTGAAGAGATCATCATTTACGTCTGTAGATTCAGGAGGTGCTGAGAGAGACTGGAAACTCTACAGAAAACAGAAATCAAAACTCATCAGCTCCACACTTCACCCAATAACCTGCACCAACATCAGATTTGTGCAGCTCTTGTTGACTCGACTGATCTTTAGTAACTCACCTCAATCCAGCACTTACACAACATCAGCTTCATTCTTCTCATATTCATTATATCACATTAGAGCTACAGATTCTAGTGTTTGACACTTACAGTCTCTGTGAACTAACAGCTTTAGCACATCAATGGAGTCTCATTGTAGGGTTGAGTAGATTTGCTCAGGAAAAGCAGCTCAAAGGCTGATTAGATTGACCATTATTTATAACTTTAGAGCGGTTAAAGATACTGAAACTTCACAAGGATCCTTAAAACACGCTCAGGTTTGGTTTGGTTTCCAAACACTGTAGCATTTTCAACTATGATCCTGTTCTTCTAGATCTGTGTTACCTGCAGGAACTGGATGTGATCCTGTGTGTGTGAAAGCTGCTCCAGCTCAGCGTCTCTCCTCCTCAGATCATTGATCTCCTGCTCCAGTCGCTCCAGTCGTTCTTCAGCTCGACTCACTGCAGTCTTTTCCTGATCTCTGATCAGTCGTATCAGCTCAGAGCGGCTTCTCTCAATGGAGCGGATGAGCTCAGTAAAGATCCTCTCACTGTCCTCCACTGCTGTCTGTGCAGAGCGCTGTTAGGACACACAGTGATTCAGCTTCAGTGAGTCTGAACTGAGACGGAGACAAACTTCTCTTCTTCTCCAGACTCACCTTATGAGACTCCACAGTCTCTCTCAGCTGCTGGAGATCTTTCTCTCTCTGCTGGATTCTCTGCTGGAGCGTCTTCTGCGTCTCCTTCAGCTGCTTCTGCAGAACAAACAGATGATAGTGAATCTCACAGAAAACTACTGCCACTAAATCATCATGAACAGATGAATCCAGTAAAAGTGGAGCTGATAACTAATGACTGTAGGTTCAAACTCCAGAAGTCATGATCAGTTAAAATTATCATTTATGAATTATCATGAAGGTTAAGGAGTATCAGCAATGTATTGTCAGCAGTTTCATCAGTGTCTAGTTTTAAATACCTGTTTCTCTGTCCTCTGTTCTGCAGCTGATACAGTGTCGTGGTTTTTATGTTCATACATCGTACACAGCATACATATACATTTCTGGTCAGTGTGACAGAAAACCTCAAGGATCTTCTCATGTTTCTGGCAGATCATCTCCTGCAGTCGTCCAGTGGCATCAGTCAGATTGTGTCTCTTTCCTTTAAACAAACTCTCATGTTGTTCGAGGTGATTCTGGCAGTAAGAGTTCAGACACACCAGACAGGACTTGACAGCTCTGTATTTTCTTCCAGTACAGACGTCACATTGCACATCTCCAGCTCCAGCGAAACAGTCAGCAGAGAGTCTGGTCTTCTTCAGTTTCTCCACCACTTCAGCCAGCATGGTGTTTCTAGCTAAAGCAGGTCTTGGACTGAAGGTCTGTCTGCACTGAGGGCAGCTGTAGACTCTCTTCTGATCCTCCTGATCCCAGCAGTCTGTAATACAGCTCTTACAGTAACTGTGTCCACAGGGAATGGCCACTGGATCCTTCAGGAGATCCTGACAAACTGCACACAAGAACTCATCCTGAGAAACTCTGGCTTCTGCCATTTTACTGCAAGAATATAGAGACACAAACACACAGCAGTTCAACTACACTTCAGTTTCTCTTTCACTGAAATCACGTGTTTCCTGTTTCCTGTTTACTGCTTCTATGTTTGAGTGATGTGTGTGCCTGTAGTTTGTAATTTGAAAAAAAATATAATTTGAATTATGTTAGTAAGCAAAATAATAATCAGTTGAAACTCAAATACATTTTTAACTAGGAAAGCAAAGTTTATCAAAACAGACTTGGAATTTCTTTAAAAGACTAACAATTTTGAAGGTTGATGGATACAGATGATAGATACGAAAATGTCCTGTTGGTTTTATTTAGTGCTGCCCTGAATAAGCTGTTAACAGATATTGGGCGTTAGGTCTGGCAGGTCACGTTAGTCAAGCTTAGCTGACACTCAGCTGATGTACATCTACCTATAGGAATATGACGCTTATCATAATTCCCTTTATAAGGTCCTTTCAATCATTATTCAGCAGCTATCACTTGCTCAGGAGCTAATCGCCCACCTCCATCCCCAACTCCTCCTCTCGTCCAGTCAGGACTTGGCATTGGATATTTTCATTGAGTCAGAACACTGAATTATGTTGTTATATAAAATAATAACTTAAAGATATCTGCTACATTAATCATTAATTTTGGTTCTGTTCTGTTTACCCTAGGGTGGGTATTTATGCTCTCCCTACTCCTATCCATGCTCAGTCGAATCAGAAGACTAAATTCGCCTACAGATCATAAGGATATCTCAACAATAATGAATCACTCACACAATGTATTAAGTTTAACTGAATGTATTATCTTTCTTCGAAGATGTTAGATCTCAACTGTATAACATAGCATGAAAAATTAAAATACGATATGTAGTTTTCAAAACAAAATAAAATGAAATTGTTTAAACACTAAGTTAATCCGTTCTGGTATTCTTATTATGAACAACAATTGAATTATTCGTTACTCAGTCTCTCCTGTGTGATCAAATCCTTTCTAAGAACAGTGAACCCAGTGTATGTGCTGTTAGTTCAATTTCCTACCATCCAAATTGGCAACGACAATGTCAGTTTCACGCAATCAGGACTCTCCGTTAGGTCAGTGTGGCTCACCAGTCCCCACTCCCTCTGCGAACATGGGAGTGAACAAAATCCAGGAATCCAGGAACTCCACTCCAGAAAGCATTGGTTCAATGCGGCATCGATTAAGCAGTTCACAGCATGCACTCGATCGGACAACGATGACATGAAATCAGGAAAAAAAATGAAAGAAAAGAAGGGAGAAAAAACCTGACCTTGAATACAAGGTCACAAAATCACAATTAGTATTCTTTCCATACCATACACATCATGTCTGTTACTACCGTTTAACACAGTATCAAAATGTCAATCACATTTCACATACGAACATGAAAACACATTCGCCACATTTTTACCTCATACATTGGCAATTCAATGAACTTAAAATACTGCTTTCTCATTTATATTTAACTTGTATGAGCATTTCATTAACTTTTTACCCAAACTGATACATGAAATAAAAGTTTTAACTCACCAAGACTTGATGAACAACTGTATCCCTTTTATGTCTGAAAAACTGTTACATCTTGATCTTTTGTTGTTTATTCGTCTTCTAGAAATTAAATTCTGATTACATGGCTTGTTCTTTACAAAAATATCTTGTGTGTTAACGAGCTATGCAATAACGAGGCTTTATCAACTGCGTCACAAATTATAAATCAATTTAACAGTCTCTTTTTCACATCAACCTTGATTTCTTTGTTCACTACATCATCTCTAAACGCATATAACTTTAATTTTTATCAAATATCACTACTTGACTCTTTACATTCTCAAATTTCTCGAGAGAGACCTAATTGTGTCTGCTCTCTTCCACTCCGCTGATCAGAAAGAGCGTGAGCTCCTCACCTCGTGCAAGATCCGGAAACTGAAAATGCGCTATGCAACATAGACAAGTCAAGTCAAGTCACCTTTATTTATATAGCGCTTTAAACAAAAAAGATTGTGTCAAAGCAACTGAACAACATTAATTAGGAAAACAGTGTGTCAAGAATGCAAAATGACAGTTAAAGGCAGTTCATCATTGAATTCAGTGATGTCATCATCTCAGTTCAGTTTAAATAGTATCTGTGCAATCATTTGCAATCAAGTCAACAATATCGCTGTAAATGAAGTGTCCCCAACTAAGCAAGCCAGAGGCGACAGTGACAAGGAACCAAAACTCCATCAGTGACAGAATGGAGAAGAAACCTTGGGAGAAACCAGGCTCAGTCGGGGGTTAAAGAGATAGGTCTTTAATCTAGATTTAAACTGCAAGAGTGTGTCTGCCTCCCGAACAATGTTAGGTAGGTTATTCCAGAGTTTAGGCGCTAAATAGGAAAAGGATCTGCCGCCCACAGTTGATTTTGATATTCTAGGTATTATCAAATTGCCTGAGTTTTGGCAATGCAGCGGACGTGGAGGATTATAATGTAACAAGAGCTCGTTCAAATACTGAGGTGCTAAACCATTCAGGGCTTTATAAGTAATAAGCAAGATTTTAAAATCTATACGATGTTTAATAGGTATCCAGTGCAGTGTTGACAGGACCGGGCTAATATGGTCATACTTCCTGGTTCTAGTAAGAACTCTAGCTGCTGCATTTTGGACTAACTGGAGTTTGTTTATTAAGCGTGCAGAACAATCACCCAATAAAGCATTACAATAACCTAACCTTGGGGTCTTAAACGCATGGATTAACATTTCTGCATTTGACATTGAGAACATAGGCCGTAATTTAGATATATTTTTGAGATGAAAAAATGCAGTTTTACAAATGCTAGAAACATGGCTTTCTAAGGAAAGAGTGCTATCAAATAGTACACCTAGGTTCCTAACTGATGACGAAGAATTGACAGAGCAGCCATCAAGTTTTAGACAGCGTTCTAGGTTATTACATGCAGAGTTTTTAGGTCCTATAATTAACACCTCTGTTTTTTCAGAATTTAGCATTAAGAAATTACTCGTCATCCAGTTTTTTATATCGACTATGAATTCCGTTTGTTTTTCAAATTGGTATGTTTCGCTGGGCCGCAAAGAAATTTAGAGCTGAGTATCATCAGCATAACAGTGAAAGCTAACACAGTGTTTCCTGATGATATTTCCCAAGGATAACATGTAAAGTGTGAAAAGTAACGGCCCTAGTACTGAGCCTTGAGGTACTCCATACTGCACTTGTGATCGATATGATACCTCTTCATTCACTGCTACGAATTGATGGCGGTCATATAAGTACAATTTAAACCATGCTAATGCACTTCCATTAATGCCAACAAAGTGTTCTAGTCTATGCAAAAGAATGTTGTGTTCAATAGTGTCGAATGCAGCACTAAGATTCAATAGCACTAATAGAGAGATACAACCACGATCAGATGATAAGAGCAGGTCATTTGTAACTCTAAGGAGAGCAGTCTCAGTACTATGATACGGTCTGAATCCTGACTGGAAATCCTCACAGATACCATTTTTCTCTAAGAAGGAATATAATTGTGAGGATACTACCTTTTCTAGTATCTTGGACAGAAAAGGGAGATTCGAGATTGGTCTATAATTAACCAGTTCTTTGGGGTCAAGTTGTGGTTTTTTTGATGAGAGGCTTAATAACAGCCAGTTTGAAGGTTTTGGGGACATATCCTAATGACAATGAGGAATTAATAATAGTCAGGAGAGGACTATGACTTCTGGAAGCACATCTTTTAGGAGCTTAGATGGAATAAGGTCTAACATACATGTTGTTGGTTTAGATGATTTAACAAGTTTATACAATTCTTCCTCTCCTATAATAGAGAATGAGTGGAACTGTTCCTCAGGGGATCTATAGTGCACTGTCTGAAGCTATACTGTAGGTGACGGGTGCATGTTTACCGTTTTATCTCTAATAGTATCGATTTTAGAAGAAAAATAGTTCATAAAGTCATTACTACTGTGATGTTGGGAAATCTCAACACTTGTTGATGCTTTATCTTTCCGTTAATTTAGCCACTGGATTGAATAAATACCTGGGGTTATGTTTGTTTTCTTCTAAAAGAGATAAAAAGTAATCAGATCTAGCAGTTTTTAATGCTTTTCTGTAGGATAAGCAAAGTCGAACATCATTAGCGCCGGTGTGAATAACAATCTTACTGTATTTATGTTTAGCATTAGCCAGCACTTATAAATTTGCCAAGATGTCAGGCGCTCTGGCTCCCGGTAAACATTTGACTATGGTGGATGGTGTCTTTACATTCACGTTCCATACAATAGAATCGCCAATAACTAGAGCACTTTCATCAGGTTTCTCAGTGAGTGCATTACTGTGTGGGGAGAACCTGTTTAATGTTTTGATCGGAACAGAAGAGTGGTGTTTAGACCCACGACTATGCCGCCTCACTGTCACCCATTTGCCATGCTGCGACTGCACTGTTACCGGAACCGAACAATGTACAGGACTCCCTGAGCTAGACGCATCCAAAGCCATATCTAGAGCCCTCACATGCTTACTGTCCTCAGTTAAAGTTTGGATGCGTGTCTCTAATTCTGAAATCTTTTCTGTCAGCCTAACTATTTCCCTGCATTTATTACATGTGAATCCCTCGTCACTGACAGAGATAGATAAACTATACATGTGGCAAGCAGTGCAAATAACAGTTGCAGGAGAAGCCATTACTCACCGTGCTTGATGAAAGATTCTTACCACAGTTGTTTGATGAACTTGTGAAAAACCAGAGCAAGAGTGTAGTGAGAGAGAGGAGAAGAGAAAGGAAAAAGAAAAGAAAACAGCGATAGGCACAAATGGAAACGCTAATGACAAGCTAACGAGTGCTAACGTGGTGCAGGTGCACTGCACTCTCGGATTTAGAATAAAAGTGAATGATCAAATTAATCAGATTAGATTTATAGATAATATCAGAAATATGGTGGGAATTAAGTTATATTTTATCACTTTAAATAACAGAGAGTGATAGTAAGATAAAGATTCTACAGAAAAACAAAGCTACACGGAGCTACGATCACAAAACAGCAGTAAGGCAACAGGAAGCAGGAATAACACTGTCCAACAGTGACACCCGCAGGTAGGAGGTAGGAGTAAATCCTCATTGGTCAGTCTTCCCAATACAAAATAATTAAATTGGCTATTTAAAAACACATGAAAATAATTATACATACATAAAAGAAAACAAAATAATATCTTCTTTATTTAATCATGTTTTAATGCTACTGGTAACCTGGGTTACACCCTACCCCTTTGATCTTATCCACGTCCTCAGGCATGCATATAGCTGTGTTGTCAGCACTGACAAGGGGTCGCCTGGTACCATGACACATTTGTTCCAGAATAAATCTGAGTTTTCTTCAGACTGAGCAAAAAGCAGTACTTGCAATAAGGACTGAACAACTGAAATTAAAGGATTGCCTAAATGAGGATAGTTAAATTTCTTTGGGGGTTTGATCTGCCTTGCAGAACATCTAAGACCCTCACACTGTGGGTTTTCTTCCTCTAGCATCCCTTCACTTGAAAGATCCTCTTCAAAGACCATATCAGGTTCATGATCGTTTCCCTCATCCTGAACTGGGTTCAGCACTACATCATCCAGTAACTGATTTAACATTTGTCTGGCTGGTACCCGCTACTTCAATCTCAGCTGTGTCTGTGTTAGGGGAACTCACCATATGGTGGGAAGAACTCTCAGGTGGGATGTAATGTGTAACCACTTCTACTGATTCTCTTGGTACAAAACAATAATACTCACTCTTTGAATTTTCCTCATCTTTTGAATTTTCGGTCTCATCAGCATTCTGCGTATCAGACTGATGCCTTGTTCGACATCTTTGATGCACCCTTGGTAAGATAGTCTTGTCTGCCTCCACACCAGGTAAGAACCCACAAGGTAAGAGCAGGTCTCAGTGCAGTGTATGGATAGGACCATCCTTCCCTTCAGGACAGACAGTATATACAGGAACATCTTGCACTTTCTTTAACATAGTGTACACGTCTGATTCCCATTTGTCCACCAGTTTTTGTTTGCCTCTTAACCGGACATTTTTGACTAAAACCCTGTCACATACTTCCAAAATGGAAGCCACCACATTTTTGTCAAACCGCTTTTTATTCCATTCTGCTACTTTCATGCTGTTTTCCAAAGCCAATTGATAGCTTTCTTCTAGCCTGTGTTTCAAAGAGGTTACTTACTTTGAATGGGACTGATATGGCTCGTCATTTGAGATCCCAAAAGCAATGTCCAGCTCATATGGTGAGTAGCCTGTAAAATCATTCCTGGTGCAATTATACACGTGCACCAGTGGCTTGACATACTCTTTCCAGTGAGCTTTCTGTTTGTTCTCTAGGGTACCAAGCGTCTCCAGCAGAGTTCTATTAAACCGCTCTACTGGGTTTCCCCTAGGGTGGTATGGCGTTGTTCTTACTTTACGAATACCAGCAATCATACACAATTCCTGGATTGTATGGGACTCGAAATCTTGGACCCTTGGTCACTGTGTAGCTTCTCTGGGAAACCATAATGCAATAAAAAATGGTCCCAGAGGCACTTAGCAACCGTGATTTTGAGTGGGAATAGCGATAGCGTACTTCGTAAAGTGGTCAGTTGTGACCAAATTGTCTTTCGTGTTGCTACTGTCGGGTTCTACAGAGAGGAAGTCCATTTAAAGGGTTCGTGGAAAAAAGCCCATATAAATAAATTGCCATAGTATGCATAGTGACTTGGAGGGATTGTATGGTCGATTTGGATCCAATTTGGCAATTATTTAACTGGCCAATGGGACGTCCCAACTTACCCCCTTTTCAACTCTAACGGCCTGCTGGTTTGAATGTTTACCGATGGAGCAGCTTTCTGAACTGGGGACTTTCTTCTGACACAACGCTCACAGGTCCTAATCTTCCTTTCCACAGCACTGGCCAATCGGGGCCAATAAAACCGTGAACGAAGAAGATCGAGAGTCCTCTCAACCCCTAAGTGACCCATGTCATTGTGCAAACAGGTAAGCACGATTTCTCTGAGGTCACTTTTCCTTGGCCAAGGTGCTTCCGATACAACAACCCATATTTCAGTTCAAACTTACTCCATTCCTTAAGCCACAAAACCATATCCAGTGGCTTCCCTTTCACACTGGATGGTCATTTTTAGACTCTAGACATTCAATGATCTCCCCTATTTCCGGATCTTCCCTCTGTTTATGCATCAAATCATCCTCAGACAATCTAGGAACAGCAGGTAAACCATGATCACACTCATCCATAAACGCCTGGGGTAACGCATTTGCAGAAACACCTAAGGACTCAACCAAGGCTACAGGAGAAGGTAGACCTGATGCCTCTCACAAATGGCTCTGACTACCTCTGGAAGCATAACCTGCTGTCCTTGTCCATCCTCACCCAAATGGTTTAACGTGAACTGCTTTATGTGTTCCAGTTCCTTCTGGGACTCCAAATCATCCCTGAGCTGACCATTCGGACTTCAAGACAATCCATCTGCATCCTGATTCTGAGCACCTGCTCGATACAGGATTTTGACATTGAAAGTGGAAAGACTAGATAACCACCTGTAGCTAGTGGTGTCAAGTTTAGCTGAAGACAGAACATACGTTAGGGGGTTACTATCAGTCACCACTGTGAATTCACTCACATACAAATAATCACTAAACTTATCCGTAAACTCCAGTTTATGGGCTGGATACTTCATTCACTGTGAGTTATACCACGACTGGCATACGCAATGACCTTTAGCTGCCCCTCCTGCTCTTGATACAAAGCAGCACCGAGCCCAGTGGTGCTGGCATCGGTACGCAACAGTTAGGGCAGCTTCAGATAAGCATAGCCAAGAATTGGAGCAGTTGTCAGTTTGTCGACAATTGTTTCGAATGCTAGTTGGGACTCCACAGACCATCTGTCCCCAAATGGCTCTTTTGGGTTAAAGTAGGGCCGATTTACTTCCTTACATTTAGTTATCTTCCTAACAGGAGGATACCCTGCCGTAATGTCATTCAAAGGTCTGACAATTTTGGAAAAGTCCTGTACGAGTCTCCGGTAATACCCGGAAAATCCTAAAAAGGATTAACTCTTTAAGATTTTGGCCAGGTTTTTACGGCTTCTATTTTGCTTGGAACAGTACTCACACCATGTTCAGACACAACATGACCCAGATAACTTATAGATGTCTGAAAAAATTTACACTTGTCGGGAGGAAGTTTTAAACTGTAATCTTTCAAATGGTTGAGCACTTGTATTAGACGGCGCTCATGGTCCTCAGGGGTTTCCAAGAATATGATTAGATCATCAAGAAAGACCAGTACCTCACTCTGGTTCAAGCTCCCCATACAGCACTCCATTAAGCACTGAAAAGTACTGGGCACATTAGTTATGCCCTGGGGCATTCTATTGAATTACCAGAACCCAAGAGCACACACAAAAACATTCTTTGCCTTATCCTGCTCATCCATTTCAATCTGATAGTATCCTGATTTCAGGTCAAGAACGGAAAACCATTTGTAGCCTGTAAGCATAATGGTTTGTGCATTCAGCTTACTGAAATCGATAAAAGCCGGATGAAGTGATCTTTTTTTCTCACCACTAAAATGGGAGAGGCGAATGGAGATACAGAATCCCTAATTACACCGGCATCCAACAAGCCCTGCAAGTGTACACACACAGCAGTGAGAAGTGAACACACCGTGAACACACACCTGGAGCAGTGGGCAGCTATATCCAGCGCCCGGGGAGCAACTGGGGGTTCAGTGCCTCCCGCTTTCTGCATGCCCTACTGCAGAGATGGCCTGGAGTTTACCGGCTGTGATTTTACTTGGTGCTGCAAGTCCCATTGGGCTTGTTTCTCCCTAAACAAACAATGCTTTCTGGCCACTCTGGAAGGGTTTGGGTCATTTTCACACTGAGCAACAATGTGCCCATCTTTGCCACAATGAAAACAGTACCCGGGATGAGGTCGAGGCGAGTCTGTCTGTCTCAGTGAGCAGCAATTATTTAGGCACAGCTGACTCCATAGCCTGGACTTGCGCTCTCAAGTAATTTACATCTGCTTTTAGTTTTGAGAGCTCTATTGTGTCGTGGTAATCAGCCTGTCCCTTCATAGAGCCTGAAACCTTCTGAGGAGCTAACTGTGTGTGAACACTTGATAATGTGTTTTTCATTGGGTGAATTTCAACAGGTGCTACTTCAGTAACGTGTGGACAACTGATGTGTGGGAGCCTTTGTCTTAATTGGTTGTGAACTGAACTTGTTCATACCCAAATGGCTTCGCATATGTTCCTCTTTGGAAGTTTGCTTGTCCTCCTCAGCCCCAACAGACACAACTAACTCAGAAAATGAAGGGGGGTTGGTCTTCCTATCCTCAAGATGCAAATTAGCAAGCAGTTGGTTATCCCAACACCCTCTACAAAATTGCTTTAGTAAGCTGTGGTTACACTCGGCTTCTGCAATGCCTCCCCTCCGCACCATAGCACTTAGCATGACTTGCAGGCGATGAAGGTAGCTAGAGGGTTTCTCTCCCTGATTTTGCAATAGAGTCATAAATCTGGCCAATAACTCATCGCCATCTTCAACGGACCCGTAAACAGACTCTAACAACACTAAATATATCACTGGAGATGCTTGAGGGCTGATATGCTTCACAACATCAGCTGCTGGCGGCGAAAGGCTGTCCAGTATTTTCCTGGTGCGAGACAAGTCAGACATGGACGGGTCATCAAGCAAGATATCAACACTTGCCCTCCAGGTATCAAAGTCAGGTTCATTAGCTGGTCGTGGAACTTTTCCTGAAAACGACCTTGTAGCGGACCCCATCCGAATGATGGCCGAAACTTTACTGATGATTTGAAGTTTTATATACATTTAGTCTAGAAATCACCATAAGAACTGAATGAAGCGATACAAAAATGTACATTAACATTATTAGACATATTCAGCGATTTTCACAAATACTTGTTTTAACTAACAGTATACAAATACACAAACCTTATGCCTTTTCGGGGGGAGGAGGGGAGATGAATAAACTTATAAACAGTCCTTTCGTGCATGAGTTCTGTTAAGCCATCATGAAGCGTTCGTTCTCCATGCCATTTCTCATTACTCACTCTGAGCCCTGAAAGCAGATTCCGATTAAAAATAAAAGTCCCTATAAAGAACGGAAATAATATAATCCTTAGACAATTTTAAACATACAAAATATGTCATAGGCAACACAAAACAAATAGAGAAATTAAGTATAACTCTTATTAAAGTCTGTTACACTACCACCAAATTATCAATGTTTCTCAAACTTGACTAATTTCCACTTCCAACAACAAGACCAACTTCTGAGCTGGCCTTTCTACTACTGAGATTTTATGAATCCGTTCTCCTTTCTTGTTTAATCTTTTGTCACCGAGTGCTACTTTGGCCTTTCTTACCAGTCCATCTGGGCTCAGAACAGTCTCTAAAATCCTTCCTAATCTCCATTTACTCCTTGGTAATGTTTCATCGATGTCTATGATCACGTCACCAATTTGAGAGTTCCTTTTTGGAGCATGCCAGCATTGTCGAGCAGCCATGTTGTGAAGATATTTTCCATCTGCTCCAAAACTGTTCAGTAAGGTACTGCACACGTCTCCATCTCTTTTTTGTATACCCATCCTCTCTTATGAACTTTCCAGGTGGTGGTAGGGCTGTGGTGGATTTCAAGGTAATCAGATGATTAGGTGTGAGCGGTTCTAAACTCTTGGGGTCATTCAGGTTGTCAACTGTAAGGGGACGACTACTGACTACTGCCATGGCTTCATAAAACAAGGTGCGCAATGAAGCATCATCAAGCCTGATGAAAGGGCGACAGTAGCACTAAGAATGCTCCGTACAGTTTTGATTTGCCGCTCCCATACACCCCCTGCATGGCTGGAATGAGGGGCATTCAGAATGAAGTCACACTGTTTATCTGTCAGAAAAGTAGTGAGCCTTTCGGAATCAAGTTCCTTAAGTGCTGAGTTCAGTTCATTCTTCGCGCCTACAAAATTGGTACCTTGGTCACATCTTATTTGTCGTACTGTACCTCGAATTGCAATAAAGCACCTTAGACTGTTAATAAACGCATCTGTGGACATATAAAAGCAAACTCAAACTACACATTTTCAGGGTTTTCTTGAGCCTGCCCCTGAAGCTGCAGCAGATGACACGAATCACTTGAATGTTTTAATTTAAGCAAGGTTTAAAAAACCTGCAAATTATAAAGTTTCATGAAGACATACCATCGGAGCATGTTCCCATCCAAAGATTCGAATTTAACTTATGAGCAAAACTGGAATATCACATAAAACATTTACGAATAATGCATAGTTTTCATCCAATGAGTCAAAGAAAACAAAAACAACACTTCCTGATAAACTCTCACTAAATATCACTAAGAAAAGTAGAAGAAGCCACTTAATATAATAATTTTGTCATATATGATGAATTACTCGTGCCTAAGAGAGAGCAGACTTAACACAATAAATGCTATATTTGCTTTCGGAAGTGGATGCTTGCTGTTTGGGAACGCAGTGGTGTTACAGCTCTGGGAAGCAGTTATACAGAAATACTTTGATGACAGACTTTGCGCAGGCATTTCAGAATGACCAAAACAACATTTCAGATGCAGTGCAACGAGATCGGTCCACTGGATAGTCAAGTTATTCCCCATCGTGCAAAGTCACGTGACTTTTTTTTTAATTTTTTTGATGCGCATGGTGGAATTTATTTGGTAAATGTGTTTCCATCGTAGTTTATGCACTTTTTTTCTTGTCGGATAAATTTTTTTATCCTACTCAATTGTGCACATAAGTTATGCATATCTTGGCGTTACCATGCAGTGTTTAGTGGATGGAAACATAGCTAGTGACAGATCAGTCAACTGTCCCGAGCGTCTTTCACACCGGCATCTGGCCTCTATCAGATAGTCACTTATTGACCTGGTCATGATCAAATTTGTTAGCTTTGCTTGGCAGCATAAAGGAAAAGTATACAATTATTTGTAAATTTAACTGACTGAAAACGAAAGAAAATGAGGGGAGTTGAAAGATTTCTTATCCAGTGGCTCCCTCTAGTGGACTGCAGTTGTCCTCTAGAGAGGGGATTTTTGCTCAGTCAAAGACAGATTCACAAATAACCTGCCTGATTTATCTCAACTGCTCTGTGTACCCATAAATACACATGAACTAGACGAAATGACTGGCAACATGGGCACTATCTTCTCTAATACATTAGAAGCTGTTGCCCCCATCAAATTGAAAAAGATTAGAGAAAAACGTACTGTGCCATGGTACAACAGTAATACCCACGCTCTCAAGAAAGAAACCCGTAGTCTTGAGCGCAAATGGAGAAAAACTAACTTGGAAGTTTTTAGAATTGCGTGGAAAAACAGTATGTCCAGCTATAGACAGGCTCTAAAAACTGCCAGGGCCAAGCATATCCACAAACTCATAGAAAACAACCAAAACAATCCAAGGTTTTTATTTAGCACAGTGGCTAGATTAACAAATAAACCGACGCCACTCGATCTAAATATTCCCTCACAGTTAAATAGTAATGACTTTATGAATTTCTTCACTGATAAAATAGATAACATCAGAAATACAATAACAAATGTAGATTCTACAGCGTCTAATACTTTAGTTTTATCCAACGCACCCAAAGATAAACTGCAGTTTTTTACAACTATAGGACAGGAAGAGATAAATAAACTTATCACTTCATCTAAACCAACAACATGTTTATTAGATCCTGTACCCACTAAATTACTGAAAGAGTTGTTACCTGTAGCAGGAAAACCGCTTCTCAATATTATTAACTCATCGTTATCTTTAGGTCACGTCCCAAAACCATTCAAGCTGGCGGTTATTAAGCCTCTTATTAAGAAACCACAACTAGATCCTAGTGAACTGGCAAATTACAGACCCATTTCAAATCTTCCATTTATGTTTAAAATTTTAGAAAAAGTTGTGTCTGCTCAATTGTGCTCCTACCTGCAAAAAAATTATCTCTATGAAGAACTTCAGTCGGGTTTCAGGCCCCATCATAGCACAGAAACCGCACTTGTTAAAATTACAAATGACTTGCTTCTTGCATCAGACCAAGGCTGCATCTCATTGCTAGTTTTACTTGATCTTAGTGCTGCGTTCGACACCATAGATCACGACATACTCATAGATAGACTACAAAACAATACAGGTATCCAAGGGCAGGCTTTAAGATGGTTTAGATCCTACCTGTCCGATCGCTACCACTTTGTTTATTTAAATGGGGAGTCATCTCATTCATCACCAGTAAAATATGGAGTGCCACAAGGATCTGTCCTAGGTCCTCTGCTATTTTCAATATACATGTTGCCCCTTGGTAATATCATTAGAAAATACGGGATTAGTTTCCACTGTTATGCTGATGATACTCAACTATATATCTCAACAAGACCAGGTGAAACTTCAAAATTATCTAAGCTAACAGAGTGTGTTAAAAATGTAAAAGATTGGATGACCAATAATTTTCTCCTATTAAATTCAGATAAGACAGAGATATTACTTATTGGACCAGAAAACATTACACAGAATCTCGTAGATTACAATTTGCAATTAGACGGATGTACTGTTACTTCCTCTACTGTCAAAAATCTGGGTGTTATATTAGACAGTAACTTGTCTTTTGAAAATCATATTTCCCATGTTACAAAAACAGCATTCTTCAATCTTAGAAACATTGCCAAACTACGAAACATGTTACCTGTTTCTGATGCAGAAAAGCTAGTTCATGCGTTCATGACCTCTAGACTGGACTATTGTAATACACTGCTAGGTGGTTGTCCTGCATCCTCAATAAACAAGCTACAGGTAGTCCAAAATGCAGCGGCTAGAGTCCTTACCAGGTCGAGAAAATATGATCATATTACCCCAATTTTACAGTCTCTGCACTGGCTACCTATTAAGTTCCGTATCAGTAACAAAATATTATTACTTACTTATAAGGCCCTAAATGGCTTAGCTCCTGCGTACCTAACTAGTCTTCTACCACGCTACAACCCATCACGCTCCCTAAGGTCACAAAACTCTGGACTTTTGGTAGTACCTAGGATAGCAAAGTCCACTAAAGGAGGTAGAGCTTTTTCGCATTTGGCTCCCAAACTCTGGAATAGCCTTCCTGATAATGTTCGGGGTTCAGACACACTTCCTCTGTTTAAATCTAGATTAAAAACACATCTCTTTGGCCAAGCATTCAAATAATGCATCTCATAATTTTGGACTGCAGTTATATCTGATCAAATGTGCATTATTATTCTTTAGCTTGGGTTAAACTAATTAATTTTACTTGGCTGGAACAGCAGCTATGCTAATTATGTCTCTATTTGTTTCTCTGTTTCTGCTGGGATTTACATCCCGTGGTAACTAGGATTTACACAAGCTCCAGTCTGGATCCAGAACACCTGAGAAGAGATGATGCCAGCCCCTCAGAGGACCTCAGATGATGCTAACCCAGAGACAACATACAGAACTACCACATTTTGCTATGTTTGCATAATTGCTGTTAATAGTGTCAATCGTCTGTTTGTTTACGTCTTTTATTGATTTTTCTTAACATTTCTGCCATATGCACATAAACTGACAGTCATCACTGATAAGCTACTACTAAATATTGTAGAAACTTAATTTTCTGTAAAGTTGCTTTGCAATGATTTGTATCGTAAAAAGCGCTATACAAATAAACTTGAATTGAATTGAATTGAATTGAATGCAAGTCTATGGGAAACCTTTGATTTTTGATAATTATTTATAAGAAAACTGTAAGTCTCATCAGTTAGAAAAGATATAGGTATTTTTCCATACATTTCTGCCATATGTACATAAAATGATAAGCTACTACTAAATATTATAGAAACAGTAACTTTATGTAAAATTGCTTTGCAATGATTTGTATCGTAAAAAGCGCTATACAAATAAAATTGAACTGAAAAAATTTAATTAAATATTGAAACAAACTACAGATCAGGTCCAAGGTCTCTGACGAGTTTGGTGCCTGTAGCTTTAAAGCCCTAGGATGAGATACAGTACAGTTGAAAATTATTGGTCTCAGAAGAATAAGAAGTTTAAATAGAATAACAGTATTTCTCAAGCCAACATAACTAGCCTAGCTAATAACTTAAGTTCCATTAGTGTGGTGGATCAGTGAATGCGGGAGAATAGGAGAGATAACACAGATAGGCTACTATGTATGTGTGTGTCTGTGTGCAGCAGTTAAACTGAATACAAAAAGTGAAAGTGAAAGTGACGTGACATTCAGCCAAGTATGGTGACCCATACTCAGAATTCGTGTTCTGCATTTAACCCATCCGAAGTGCACACACACAGAGCAGTGAACACACACACTGTGAACACACACCCGGAGCAGTGGGCAGCCATTTTATGCTGCAGCACCCGGGGAGCAGTTGGGGGTTCAGTGCCTTGCTCAAGGGCACCTAAGTCATGGTATTGAAGGTGGAGAAAGAACTGTACATGCACTCCCCCCACCCACAATTCCTGCCGGCCCGAGACTCGAACTCACAACCCTTCGATTGGGAGTCCGACTCTCTAACCATTAGGCCACGACTTCCCACAACAAAAGATAGGTCTGTCAGAAGTGGGATTCGAACCCACGCCTCCAGGGGAGACTGCAATGTTTATATCTCCTTGTTTCAGATGGTGAGAGAGATGAGAACTATTGACCAGCCTTGTGGACTGAAAGCCAGGCTAGGGAATTTAAAAGCAGGCACTCATTGAAAATTGTCAGCTGATAAAACCTGTGCTCCAGGGACCATCATCTTAAGATAAATGTAACGGAGTTAAATGATTAACACTAAACAGTAGAAAATCAGTCCAGTCTCCCCAGCTGTAAATGTCATTGGTCTTCTGTTGCTTATGATAAATTGGCATGTTAATATCTCATAAGCAGTCTATCTATCAGAATGCTCTCAGTTACATGTAGATGCATATTGCATGCATTAGTGAGTGTGGTGGTGGTGATAGTGTGTCACTTTGGGACGGTGAGTTTACAAAAAACTAGACTATACCACTGCTTCTGCGATTCTGCAGCTGGACGTATCTCGAAATCGGTGACCTAGCGAAAACTGTGACCAGGGGTCACTGTTCAGCAAATGTTCTTGCGGGAGCGCGCACACGTTATCAGACACTGAACCGGAATGATCAGCGTCAGATGAGCTGAGCGGTGCTGTAAAATATGTTTTATGTCTTAATACTAGAGAAAACGTCCATTGGACAAACTAGACATTGTCACAAGCATCTAAATGCTTATATAAAAAAGAAATTAAACATTAATGCTGCTGCTGTATGCTAATATTTTGGTCTACTACTAAGAATGGTTTGCTTATGAGATGTTTAGCTCTTATTAGGCTATGTAAGCTAGAACATATTCTGATTATCTAATAAATGTTGACAGGTTGTACTGCCTTCAAAACTTTAAAACTGCTTTAAATTAGTCAAAACTGAAAACCCTCAAACTTTTTCCCTAAAAGGCTTTTTCAGGCCAGGCCAGGCCAACTTAAAGTTTGTCTACAAACTTTACTACTATCTCGTTGCCTAGTGGTTAGAGAGTTTGACTCCTAACCCTAAGGTTGTGGGTTCGAGTCTCGGGCCAGCAATACCACGACTGAGGTGTCCTTGAGCATAAATGGTGTGTTCATAAAAGTGTGTGTGTGTGTGTGTGTGTGTGTTCACTGCTGTGTGTGTGCACTTTGGATGGGTTAAATGCAGAGCACCAATTCTGAGTATGGGTCACCACACTTGGCTGTATGTCACGTCACACTTAGTTTCAGTTGAGACAGCTCGAAAACACATTTTAGTCTGGGACTAGCTGAAACCTTGTCTGTGAAACCAGGGGAATGTAAACTGCGTAAAAATAACTGGCGGTCATTGGAGTAAAGCTTCGTTTTGCCCTCCAGGTGGGCGTTCCTATGAGTGTGTGACGTCACGTGAAAACTATCAATTGTGGTGCAAAATGATTCACTGTTTCGAAGCATATTGTCAATACTGTTAACATTTTTAAAATTTACATTTAAACAATTATTTCTTACTTTTAATATAATCAGTAAAGTAAAATCCTTTCAAATGTAAAACATGCTTTTGTGAACTTGACTATAGCTAGGAATTAGCTAATTAGTTTGAAATGGTCATTACTGTCAGCCCTGTTATTTTAACAGGTTTTGGCATTGGATTAGGTGTCACCCTGTTTTTAAAGACTGTCTGTGTAAAATTAAAACATTTTAACGGTCCCCCTGGGTGTTATTTTGAGCTAATGCCTATATCATTCAGTGGCATGTGAGCATGAGTTACATTTTAGTTACTGGTATTGTTACTATAACTATTGTTGTTACTGACCAGGATAGGATGATCAGTCTCAATAAAACTCTCTTTTTTTTAATCTTTTTTTTTTTTTTCATTGTCAATAACACATCCATGTAAATTCAATTACAAACAAATGCAGCAAGGTATCTGCAAACCTTCACCACAGTCAGCAATGTTCAAGAAAGTCAAGATCCTGGTCTGGTTTCAGATGATCATAGAAAGACCCAGATCTGATCATCTTCCTTGCCTAATAATTAACACAGACAAACAGATGGAATGCATTAATTACAATACCCTTAAAACACTAGATCTCCTAGAAATGTAATGTGCTAAATTAACAATGAACTGAATTAAACTGAAAAATTGACTGTTTACTGATGTTATATAACAATGCAAAGTAAGTGCAAAACAATATTATACAATTTAAAATTGTAAAACTGTACAGTATTATGTAAACAAATATGTGCAGTGTGCTGAAGAATGTGTGTCCTGTCATCCCTGTGACTCTGGTCAGTCCTGTGACTATGACGTCAGTCCCATTACTGTCATTTATTCTGTCATTAATTTCATAAAAATTATATTTGATACAGCCTTCCAGGTTTTTCCATTGTAAATTTGACTATAATTTATTTGGGACAAAGACCTTTTTATATCTCTCTTGTAAAATATATATATTTTTCTTAATTGACATGTGGTCACCCTATATATATATATATATATATATATATATATATATATATATATATATATCCAAAATTTGAAACAATCCGAGTGGAAAGAGGGACTAAAATGCTGCTCATATATGTGAAAACTATCACATAGTTCTAATTAAATAGTATCTAACACTTGTGTCTGTGAGAGTGTTGACAAAAATACCAAAATATGAGGTAGAAAAATAGGCATAGAAAAATAAAGTACATAGGCTGAGATGGCAAAATACAATTTCTTGTCATTATAAGGTGTCTTCATTTCATGGATATTTAAAAAATGTTGATTAAACAGATTTTATTTTTTCATTTTTCTAAGTGGAAAAGGCACCAATTTCCAGAGATGCAGTTTTCACTGATTTAGGTTTAACAGAATTTAGGATAGTTCCCATACTTTTCTAGATCAGCTCTGAATAAAGAAAAGAGAGGTTTAGAGCCAAGAAATGAAATAAAAAATATACTTTTTTTCCCTTGGTCATTTTTAATTTTTTAAAACGCTTTTTTTAAAATGCAAATGGGTTTTTATGTAGTTAATTAAGCTAAATTATTCTAGGTTGATCTGTCTTCTATTGGTATATAGAAGATATATAATATTTCAGAATAAATAAAATCAATACAATAAAATTCAAAGAAACTATTTGTCTAAATAAATAAATATAGTTTTTATAATAAATGAATAAGTAAATGAAAAACAAATAAACGAGCAAATAAAATAGTTTTCATAAATACATAAATAAATAACTCAGTTTTCATAATGAGATCCTGTCATTAAAAAGCCTATTGCAGCTTCCCAGCGAAATCAGTATAAACATTAATGCAGCACAAAAAAAACTAAAATATTGTATTTCATAATCCATAAACACAGCATTTATAGCATAAATACATAAAAGCATGACATCTTACCCTAATACAATTTTGCATTTGTGCATAACGTAGTGTTTATTCTGTTCCCTTATGGTTCAAAACAGACATTATATGAATGTTTTATTTTGGACGACAGACAAAAATGAATCTATTATATCACAGTTTTTAACAAGACACTGCTAGAGAAAACAAGCTTTTAGGTAAAACCTTAAAGTTACTGAAGCTTCTCCATGTGACAACTGGCCCCCGGGAAGAAAGACAGCAGGACATTTCTTTCAGCATGTTTGCATGAGAGCTTGGTTCTTCCCAAAGCAGGCCTAATTTCTTGTTTTAAATCAATTAAAAGTTCTCCTTCAGATCAATGTCGTCTCGGAGTCTTCCGGAGGCTCTTGTGTGCTCGTTTGTTCCTGAAGTAGGTCAGTGGAGCATCAATGCTGCATTAATGCGCTAAAATTAGCCTCATCAGACCCAGCAGACGCTTTTAATTAAAGAGGAAACAAACATCAAGGCATCGGGCCCAATTAAAAGATCAGCACAAACAGAATAACGATACGGGACTGAGCACACATTACTGGAAGGAGGCTGAGAGACTGCAGACAATCAGCTTCACCGAACCGGTCCAGACACATCTACAGACAAACCAGCGTCTCTTCTCCAGAGAAATTAATAATAAAGGAAATAAAGCCATTTTGACCGCTGGACTTACTCAGATAAACTACTTTGCATGACCGCTAGATGGCGCTACGCACTTGTGATTTTGCGGATAGGCGTTCCTTGATAAACTGTTGCATCTGAAACGTGCTAATAAACTAATAAAACTTAATACATTTCCTAAAAGAGCATGAGGAACTTCAGACACACCGCAATTACGTTTTTTTTCCTGACTGCACTGACATATATTTTGTTCTTGTTTTAAGTATTAAGTGTAAATACATTTATTCATTCATTCATTCATTCAGAAAACAAGACTTAACATGCTAAATCATTTGGTTCTCAAGCAAATGTATCTTGATTTAAAAATGTTTAGATATTTGGACTTTAAATCAAGTAAAAAATAAATAGCAAGAAAAAAGGTCTTACTGACATATTCAAATAATTCTTGTGACGAACTACATACAACAATCACAGATATGCTAAAAAAAAAAAAATGTATTCAAACACTTATAAAGAGTTAAAAAGGGGGTGGGGGGTATGATTGTAAATGAGCGCGGCTGGTGTTATTGTGGGCACATAACGGTACATTCAATACCTGGAGCGCTGCTCTGTTATAATAGTCAGTCTACGCGATGATTGACATCCGCCTCATCCAATCAGCAGCCGAGTAGATGACTTTACAATGGAACTAGGAGCCAGAGAGGGGCGGGGCCATGCACAGACAGCCAATGACGGGGCAGGAGGGCGGGAGTTTTCTCAAGTCGGGCTTTTGTTCTCTGTCAGGGCAGTAAAGTGAAGTTTGGTCACCGTTATTCCACGGGACATCCCGTATCAGAATCACAGGGATAACATCAGAGCTACTTTAGTTCCTGGAGGAAAGACTCTCATCGGAGGATTTAATCGCAGCGAACTTTCCTTTTCCTCACAATGGAAACTCCATCACCATCATCATCATCATGAGAAGAACGCGAAGTTTTGCTGGATTAATTCTGACAGGATTTTACAGCGAATGAACCCTTTCTCCTCCCTAAAACGGATTTTAAGGATATCCCCTCGGATCTACAACTCTCTATGAACTCTTTAGCGGAACTTTACCTCAAGTTTCTTTGAATCGGCAAGCGCTTTGGATACATTTCCTTTGATCGCCGCTTTTTTTTTTTTTTTTTTTTGGATACAATGTTGCAAGTCTGAGGTGAATGTATCAGGCTAGGAAAAATCCTGACTGGATCTGTGATCATGGCGCTTTCAGGTAGATCTCTAGACACTTTGCACCTCATTTTATTCGTTTTATGGACTTTATCGCGTTACTCTTTATCCAGTCAAGTTCGGCAGGAGTTTGAGGTTCTGGAGGAGCAGCCGGTGGGCACATATGTGGGCACCATCGACACCAAACCCTCCTTTACTTACAGATTCAGCGAACACCACAAACTTTTTTCCATCAACGCCACGACGGGCGTCATCTACACGTCCTCTGTGATCGACCGAGAAGTTCTGCCTAGTAACATCATCAATGTGGTGGTTCTGTCCAGTCAGCCCACTTACCCCACCGAGGTGCGCATCGTGGTTTTGGATATTAACGACAACGCGCCGGTGTTTCCTGACGCGTCGATCGTGGTGTCGTTCAAAGAGGACGCGAGCAGCGGACGTCAGGTGATTCTGGACACCGCGACAGACGCGGACATCGGGAGTAACGGAGTGGATCACACCACCTACCGAATCGTCAGCGGGAACGAACACCGAAAGTTTCGCTTGGATATCACCGTCAATCCGAGCGGAGAGGGCGCTTTTCTGCACTTGGTCTCCACAGGAGGGCTGGACAGAGAATTAACCCCCTTCTATCAACTCCTCATCCAAGTGGAAGACAAAGGAGAGCCTAAAAAATTTGGGTATCTGCAGGTAAACGTCACCATTCAGGATATAAATGACAACCCGCCTGCTTTTGACCAGGATCATTACCAGACCAGTGTGTTTGAGGACGCTGCCATTGGCTCTAGTGTTCTCCAAATAACAGCCGCAGATCTGGACGAGGGTGCAAATGCTGATATAACATATTTTTTAGATGAAGGAACTCCTTTTCAGATTGACCCTAAGGCTGGGACTGTGATTATAAAGGAGGGGTTGGATTATGAGACCAGGAAGGAGTATTCCCTCACTATCCATGCAGTAGACAAAGGCGTCCCCTCTCTCTCAGGCAGGTCAGAAGCGACTATAAAACTGCTTGATGTGAATGACAATGACCCCGTAGTTAAATTTCGCTACTTCCCTACCACGTCCAAATTCGCTTCGGTGGATGAGAATGCACAGGTGGGCACCGTAGTGGCACTATTAACAGTTTCCGATTCAGATTCGTCCACGGCTAACGGTAATATTTCAGTTTCTATACTTGGTGGAAACGAACAGAGACATTTTGAAGTCCACAGTTCACCCGTCCCCAATCTGAGCCTAATCAAAGTAGCCAGTGTGCTCGACAGAGAGCGAATCTCCTCCTACAACCTCACCGTTTCTGTGTCAGATAACGGCAGGCCTGTCGCTCGCTCGTCTTTTGCAAGTCTAGTTATATTTGTGAACGATATTAATGACCATCCACCCATATTTCAGGAAGCTGTGTATAGAGTAGACATCAGCGAGGACATTCCTAAAGGCAGCTACATTAAAGGGGTCTCAGCCACAGATGGAGACTCCGGGCAGAACGCCAATCTCCGCTACTCACTGGTGTCTGGAAACAGTTTGGGCTGGTTTGCCATCAGTGAGAACAGTGGTTTGGTTACCAGCGCAGCAGAGCTCGATAGGGAAATAGCTTCTCAAATAGTGCTGAATATCAGTGCCAAAGACCAAGGCCTGCAGCCGAAAATCTCCTACACCAAATTAATAGTGAATATCAACGACGTTAATGATCAGATCCCCACTTTCACTCAAAGCACATATCACATCTCATTAATTGAGCATTCACCAGCCGGATCCGAGCTTGTGGTGCTGTCTGCCACAGATTCGGATCTTGGTGCCAATGGCACGGTTCGATTCTCATTTGACCCTGAAACCCCCGTGAGCATTCAGAATAAGTTCAGGTTAGATGCAGTATCGGGCCGGTTGAGTACAGCCACAGAGTTAGACAGAGAAGAAGAGGGCTTCTATCTGCTGCACATTAAAGCCACAGATGCAGGCACGCCCCCCCTTTACTCAATCTGCAAAGTCAATATCACATTGCAGGACGCTAATGATAACAGCCCAGTGTTTTACCCCGTGCAGTATTTTGCCAATATCAAAGAAAACGAGCCTTCGGGCTCATTTGTGACTACTGTAACAGCTTCCGACCCTGACCTTGGCCGCAATGGCACTGTAAAATATGCCATCACTGCTGGTGACTCTTACAAGTTTCACATCAACAGCAACTCTGGTAGAATCACAACTCTAGTGCCACTCGACAGAGAGGAGAAAACCTCTTATCAGCTGCAGGTCACTGCGACAGACGGAGGCGGATTGCGCTCAAACACGCAAGCTATAGTCACAGTCACTGTTGTAGACACACAAGATAACCCGCCCGTGTTCAGTCAGAAAGAGTACAGCTTTGTTATGTTTGAGAACGTGGCTGTTGACACCATTATTGGCACCGTGTCGGCCACCACGGTAGATCTGAACACAAATATCACTTATTTGATCGCATCAGGGGACCAGCGCGGTCTGTTTGCTATCAAAGGCAGCACAGGGCAGATCACAGCTTCAGGGCTGATAGACAGAGAAGAGCAGGCGTTTTACCAACTCAGGGTGATTGCAAGGGGTGGGGAGGTTACAGGGGAAGCGCTAGTTAATATCACAGTGAAGGATTTGAATGATAACGCACCTCATTTCATTCACAATGTCGAGCATGTCAGTGCTGTGGAGAACTGGGCCACCGGTCACCAAATATTCCAGGCTAAAGCTTCGGATCCTGATGAGGGGACCAATGGTGTGGTCAAATACAGCCTCAAACAGAACCCTAAAGGCTTGTTTCATATCCACGAAAGACATGGATTGATCACACTCACTGGCCCCTTAGAAGTCACCACCAGCTCCTACCAAGTGGAGGTCGTGGCCTCTGACCTTGGCGTTCCTCAGCGCACCTCCAGCCTCATTCTCACCATCAGCGTGTATGATGTTAATGACAATGCACCAGTTTTCGACCAGCTCTCTTACGAAGTCACCATTCTAGAATCCGAGCCGGTCAATAGTCGCTTTTTTAAGGTGGAGGCCAGCGATAAAGACTCTGGACTCAATGGGGAAATTGTGTATGACATCGTTAGCGGTAACACAAATGACGTTTTTGGGATTTTCCCTGATGGGCAGTTCTATATTAAGGCAGAATTGGACAGAGAAGTACAAGATCGGTACAGTTTATTAGTGGTGGCCAAAGACAGAGCCGTCGAGCCACTGAGTGCCAGCGTTAATGTGACAATTCTTCTTGACGATGTCAACGACAACCGTCCGCTTTTCAACAGCACTAATTATGTGTTCCACTTCGAAGAAGAGCAGGAGCGAGGCTCTTTCGTTGGGCTGGTTTTCGCTGAGGACAAAGACTTTGGGCCAAACAGCGAGGTCCGTTACTCCTTTGAAACGCCGCAGCCAAATTTCGAGCTGAACGCTATCTCAGGCGCATTGACCAGCACACTACAGCTCGACCGCGAATCTCTCATGAGACAGAGAGGCGCCGCGGTGTTCAGTTTCACAGTCGTATCCTCTGATCAGGGCCTTCCCAAGCCTCTCAAAGACCAGGCCAAAGTTCAAGTGTACATACAGGACATCAACGACAACCCGCCGAAATTCACCAAAGACATTTACCAGGCCTCAATCTCAGAATCCGCCCCGAACATGACGCAGCTGCTCAGAGTCTTGGCCTCAGACGTAGACGAAAATAAAAATGGCCTTGTTCGCTACGACATCATGGAGGGAAATGAGGAGAAACAGTTTAGCATTGACAGCACTTCTGGTCAAGTTACTCTAGTGGGAAAACTAGACTACGAGACAACACCCTTTTACTCCCTCAAAATTATGGCGGAGGACTCTGCGATTGTGCCTCTGTCATCCACTTGTGTATTGAGCATCAGTGTTCTGGATGATAATGATAACTCTCCATCATTTCCCAAATCAATTCTCACAGTGGATGTGCTGGAGAACATGCGGATTGGAGAGCTGGTTGCCTCTGTAACCGCCACAGACTCTGACTCTGGATCCAACGCCGACATCACATACAGCATCTCCGCCACCAACAACCACGGGACTTTCAGCATCAGTCCCAACACTGGCAGCATTTTCCTGGTCAAAAAACTGGATTACGAAACACAGTCGCTATACAAACTCAATATCACAGCCAAAGACAGCGGAAGGCCATCCAGGTCTTCCACCATTCCGGTCATCATTCATGTGAGAGATTTTAATGACAACCCTCCTGTTTTTACACCAGGTGACATTTTTAAATCCATCCCTGAAAACCTCCCGCTCTCCACCTCCGTCATGACTATAACAGCTCACGACACGGATGCCGACATCAACGGCCAGCTGGAGTACTCCATTGTCATGCAGACTCCTAGGGGTGGGCATTTCCGCATTGACCCCACGTCTGGAGTGATAATTACGAACAAGGAAATAGACAGAGAGTTCTCCAACCTTTTTGAGCTGACCATCAAAGCGACCGACCAGGCTGTGCCGGTCGAGTTCCGCCGTTTTGCTTTGAAAAACGTTACTATATGGGTGACAGACCAAAATGACAACATACCCATATTTATCTCCCAGAATGCCCTAGTGGCAGAATCCAACATAGTAATCGGCTCCATTCTGACAACAGTAGTGGCTTTTGACCCCGATGAGGGTGCCAACGGGGAGGTGGAGTATGAACTCTTAAGAGGAGATTCAGACACGTTTATCATGGACCGCTACAGCGGAGATATCAGACTAGCCTCTCAACTCGTTCCCTCAAAGCTCATCTACAGTCTGACCGTGTCCGCTACGGATCACGGCACGGATCGCAAGACCTCACGGACGGAGCTGACCATCATCCTTCAAGGTTCAGATGGCCCGGTCTTCTCCCAACCCAAATACATCACTATTCTAAAGGAGGGCCAACCACCTGGAACCAATGTCATCTCTTTGGATGCCTCCAGTCCACGTGGCACCGGCACCAAAGTGGAGTTTTTTATTGTTTCAGTCCGGAGCGGAGGGAAGGCCGCAGGCCGGCTTTTCACCATAGGCCGCCACTCTGGGATGATCCAAACAGCTGCAGAACTGGACAGGGAGCAAGGCTCAGACCTCTACTTGATAGACGTGTACGCCATCGAAGCCGACGCCAGCCAGCCCAGAACACAACATGCAGAGGTGAGTAAATTTTTTTTGGGAGGTGTCAGTGATTTTGATGGCTCTTGCATATTATGTGAAAGGAAATCTATGGGAAAATATTCTGAAACATGTGCTTAAGTAATTTGTGTGAATGTGGTGGAAAAACCTGAGTGAGAATATGAGCGAGTGTTGGATAACCACATGCATTACTAAAGTTGCTGCTTGCCCCCCGCCAAACCCCCCCATTCTTTTTTAGACGATCTGGGTTGTATTAAGTATAAATTGCTTTGCACTTGAGATTGTGGGCTTTGTTTTTTGGCAGGCTAGCAGTATTGTTTCAGCTCGGAGAGAGTGCAGGCCTTAATCTCAGAGCGTAGCGCTCGCTCTGCAGAGAGAGGGGAACCCTGGGTAAAATGTGCTGCTTTGTGTTCCCGCTGCGACTGAACTAATCTCTGTTATCAGCAGAGACAAATTCAACAAAAAAGATGCCCTGACAGCGCGATTGCAGATATTAAAAATACGAAACCACAGGATGGAATTGTTTGTTTCTTTCTTATTGTAATAGTTCTCTGGCCAAGTAAATGCAGGGTATAAGGGAAATGAGTGGGGGAGATCCGTGTGTGGGTCTGAGATACCTGTCCCCCACCGAGTAAGCAGAGGAATTAGCCTGGGTTTGAATGCCTCAGGCGATGTCGGAGCAGGGTGGTCTGTGAGACCCTGCTTTGTGCCACCAGCTTTGCCTGAACAGGCAATAAGTGACCATTAAATTCAGCTGACCCTCTAAGTCTCAGTGAATAGAAATTTCCTTTCAGAGGGGGATGAGTGGAGTAAGAGGAGGAATCTCTAAAAGTGAAACTTTATCCGCACGTTCAGTTGGTACACTGCGACGCATCTGCGTTGCTCCCGCTAAACTCTCCCTCGAGGGATAGAGTTAAACTCTCGGCTGCAGGAACCAGATGAAATTCTACACTGGGCTTGTGGGTTTGTGTGCACAGGCCTCTGCTCAAATGAAAAACAAATGTGATTCTATATATGTGTGTGTTTTGGAAATTTCAACTGGAACCGAAAATGTTATATTATTACAGGCTTGATGATTTGCGTTTATAAAGTGGATTTTTTTTCTCGTTCTCTGCTGCTGTGATGAAATGTGCTTTGTGTTAGAGTCTTGAAAATAGCTTCCCGAGAGGCGTTGCTCTCCATTCTGAGAGAGAGAGTGAGTGTAACTGAAGCCAAAACGGTTTGGGTTTGCTTTGCTTTGTTTGTGAGGGGGTGTCATCGCTTGTGTCAGCTAACGGTGTGCTGAAGTAACTCATCTGAGGTTGTGTGAAAGTTTCCATGTGAAGTGAAGATCATGTACAGCAGTGACAATGAAAGCAGATGTGGGTGACATTAGAGCTGCTCAAACTATGTGTGTGTGTGTGTGTGTGTACCTACTTAACCATATTCAGGGGAAAAATGAGGTCCTCAATTGTAAGTTTTTTAGAAATGCAAAAATACAGGAAGTTTTCTGTTAGGGTTGCTCTGTAGTATGTATAAGTAGCTGTATGTAACATTAGAAGTCTATGTAATGTCCCATTTGGAAGTCAATTGTGTGTTTGCGTGTTTTTGTGATTGTTTGGCTTCACAGTTTCAATGCAAAATAACTTGTTTTCTTAACTAGTACTCCTCTTGTTTGCCACTAAAAACATCCTTAAATTAAGAAATCATGCAACCTTAAGTTGATGCTTGAAAGAAAAAGAAGAAGAAGAAGAAGAAGAAACAATAAAACAAGTTTTGGTATCTTATAAAAAGGTTGCTTCTCAAGTAATTGTATTTGATTTTAGGATTTATGATGTTTTACTAAATACAAGGAAAACTGATCATCCCATTTGGAAATGTAATATATGAAATATATCACCTTGTATCAAGAGTATTATGTTACATATAGATAAACATTTTGAATAGGTTTCAAGTATGTTTTTTTTGCTTCATATGATAATATATTTCATACATGTAAATTTAATATGTTTATACATTTTGTTTGCATCTGACATGAACATCTAGGCTCAGTATCTGTGTGTACGTCACACCTGTGTCTGTGTGAGCTTCTGTAGCCAATCAGAATCACTCGAGTCACTGTATGTGTTTGGGTTTGAGGGCAGGAGGAAGTTTGGTTAAAGTTAAACAAGACATAACTCACAGCAGGCAAATAAAGCACTGTAAAAAGTTATTTTTCAGTTGTAGATAAAGTTTATTGGACTAAGTTTTACATGAAAATAGCACTGTGTGCTCCTCTGAATGACTGTGTGAGTAACTCACATTAATGGGTTAAGTGTAATGGCATGCTATTGTTTCTCGCAGTGAGGTTTGTTTACTCCGAACTGCAGCTGAAAGCGTTTTGAGAAAGTGAATCACTGAAATCAGGGATGGATTGTGTTGTGCTGAAGGTGTGGAGAAAGTTTAAACTGATGCAGCTGATGTGCTTGAGTTCACCTGCATACTGTTCCTCTCATTATTATGTTTGAGTTAGGATTTTCACAAAACACAACACTTTCATGTCAGTCAGATAGTTGACAGTTTTACAAGACTGTAAGTGAATGGACAACTAGTGCATTTTCTATAACACACACAAATGCATGGGATTTTGCATTTCAAGAGAATTTAAATTGCTATGATCAGGGTTATTTTATTATCGATGTAATTGTTTTTTTGTTTTTTTTTATTAATAGTTTGATTTTTTTATATATTTTGTTTCTATTTAATTTTTGTTAAAGTATTTATAATTTTTTTTTATTATAATTATTATTTTATAATAACCCTGGTCTGAAGCGCCAGATACATTTATTGCATTAACTGCATAAGACAATAGGACTGTTTTCAAATAATAAATCCTAAATGGTGTATTACGCCATTAGCCCATTTTTTCCCCTAGTTTTAAGCATAAACCCATTTCAGAAAATAAATATTAAATTATTTAAATTATGTGTATTTTTCTTACCACAAAGTTAAATAGTTTTATGTATAAATCTAACAACAATTTGGCATTGAGGTAAGAAAACTAAACATAATTTAAGATTTCTTTTCTGAAAACTTGTCTTATGCAATTAATCTTTCCTTTAAAAACATACAAATATTTTACTGCAAAACAAGACATAAACACTGGTTTAGTGTTTGGATAAAAGCATCTGCTAATAGCATAAATGTAGTGTTGAGAATATGTCAGTGAGTTTGTCACATATTTATGGTTTTATCTGTAATTAAATTTTCCATCAACAACTATTTTTATTCTGAAAGAGTCTTTGATACATTTGTGAGTCGGTTTATAGTGAAGAAATAAATTACTAAAATATAATAGCTAACAATTAATGCACAAAATATGAGGAGCATAAATGTCCCCCATAAAGAGCAGCTCAGATTATTCGATGAGAAATCTTTGAGTTCATACTGAGACTTTGATATCTTGAGAAAATCTGTCTTTCCTTCAGTTCATGAGTTGGAATTTGAATTGAATAGGCCACAATGCACAGGAAGTTGAGATGACTGGAAGAATCGCACAGCTGATGCATTCTGGGAAATGAAGTGTTTTTCCATCCTGGTCCACTAAAGTTTTCTTTTTAATTTTTTTTTTTTTTTTAATCTTTCAAACATTGTTGTCTCAAAATGTATAGTTTGTCTTGATAAATTTAGCTTTCTTTGGTTAAAAATTACATTGTATGAATTTCTTCGATTTTCAGTTCAATTTAATTCTACTTCCTTACTTTTAAATTGCAGTTCCTATCCATTTCAATTCAACAGTAAGTATTAAACTTGAATCTGAAGTGTTTTTGTGAGGTTTGATCACATCACTATGAGTATTAATACAGTGCAAAAAAATCTTGTATTTTTGTCTTGTTTTCAAGTTCAAATATAAAAAGATGCTTAAATCAACATGCATTTACTGGAGAAGCAGTGCGTGAGAAAATGAAGAGAAAATGAAGTGAATTTATGAATAAATCAAGAACCAGTGTCTGTCAGTGGTGTCAGAAAGACAAATCAAGATGCATTTTACTGGAGATACAAAATGACTTGAGATATTAAGCCTGGTTTTCTGAAAACTGAATCAACTGAAAAATGCATCAAAATGAAATGAGTTTACGCTTAAAACAAGAACAAATATGTGTCGGTGGAGCCAGAAAAATAAACTTAATTCAAGGACAAAACAAAATAATTATTTTTCTGGCCTCATTGGAAGATATTTGATTTTGTTTTAAGCCAAAACTGACTCAATTTTGATCAGTTTCTCAGAAAACAAGACTTAATATCTCAAGTCATTTTGCATCTTCAGTAAATGTATCCAGATTTAAGACTGGTCAGATATTTGTACTGAAAAACAAGACAGAAATCCTGCGGAAGAACATGTTTTTTTGCAGTGCAGTGATGGTTGACTTCACTAACGGCAGTAAATCTAATATTGTCTGGATCTTTCTTACATGTGAGCTGAGAAATGAATGCATTTGTTTGTGCTCATAGAAACGGATGTTTGCTGTAATAGTCTGATTGTAAAGAGTCGGAGAATGGTGGTCGTACGCAGACAGTGCAGGAGCAGCGGCAGCCGCATGTGTTTGTGTGTTTGGCTGCGTAATTGAAAACAGCTGTGTGTGTTTTTGAGTTTTTGTGTTATACTTTTACAAACTCAGCATGACTGTGTCTTTCTCTGCCTGTCTGTGTGTGTGTGTGTGTGTGTGTGTGTGTGTGTGTGTGTGTGTGTGTGAGTGTGTGTGTGTGTGTGTGTGTGTGTGTGAGTGTGTGAGTGTGTGTGTGTGTGTGTGTGTGACAGTGAGTGTGTCTGTCTGTCTGTCTGTCTGTGTGCGTGTGTGTGTGTGTGTGTGAGTGTGTCTGTCTGTCTGTGTGTGTGTGTGTGTGTGTGTGTGTGTGTGTGTGTGTGTGTGTGAGTGTGTGAGTGAGTGTGTGTGTGTGTGTGCGTGTGTGAGAGAGAGAGAGTGTGTGACGGCTGACAGTGATTTATGTGTGTGTTTGCGGCACTAATTGTGGGTCAGGCTTCAGGAAGTGACTTTGTGCATAATTGTTTACAAATATAATGCATATTTGTATAATTAAATAAACATTAAATAAAATAAGAAAATTTATTAGTGCAATAATGCTTTTGTACTGTGCAATTTTACAATGAGTTATAATAATTGCAATTTTGATCTAATTTTATTTAAGCTTTATTTCAATTAACAATTTTTTTTTAAATTCTAATTTGATTATGTATCATTATAAAAATTGATTTAATAATAATACTACTAATAATTATTATTATTATTGTTGTTGTTATTATTATTATGATGATGATGACGGGTCACCTTTGTGTAATAAAAGCCAAATTCACAGCAGATGCAGAGACGTGAGACACAGAAAGCACCAGATCATGAGCAGTGTGCATGTGTTTATTTCGCTGAATCATACTGAGCCATATCGCAATTTCAGTTTTATTTTGAACGATCTCTCAGCCCCAATATGAACTTGTGTTCGGTCAGTCCTTCGAGATTATGAATTATGAATTGACAGGCGTTTGTGTGGTTCACAGTGAGACGGCCGGGAGTATTTGTGAACTGTTTGTGTGTGTGTGTGTGTGTGTGTGTGTGTGTGTGTGTGTGTGTGTGTGTCGTCTCTGCGTGTCGCCTTTGTGTGTATGGGACAACTGACAGCCATGCAACTCAAACCATGACATGCTTATTATTTCCCATCATGCCTCTCTGCGGGCAGAGCCACAGCTACCAGATGCATGCTAAAGTCTCCTCCTGTGGTCAGATGATTATTTTTCTACGTTATTCTCACGTTTCCATTCACTGACACATGAAGTGTGTCTGTCAGGTTTAACTGGGTGCACAGAAAAAAAGAAAAAACCGTAGTTTTTAGTAAGAGAACAACACTTTGAAAATGCTTTAAGATCCTCTAAATACACATTATTAATTAATTTATTTATTTATTTTTAGATTTTTTTTTTTTCCATTTATTTTTTAGGAGATATTTTGACCCATGAATGTATGGAGACCCATTAGGTGTCAAAAATACTTTTTTTTTTTTAATTATCAAAGAAGTTCTATTAGTTTCACTCACACTTTTGGGATTGAATTTTGTTGATGAACATAAATATGTACATCTCCTTGTATAAAACAAATTATCACTTTTTTCATCTGAAAGTGAAAGTTTATGCATGTAAAATGAGTTTATTTTGTTTGAAAACTTTTCAGAGTAATATTTATGTTGTTTTATTAGAAATATGTAGGTTTGATAAATTTGGACTGTTTTGGAGCAGTCATGAGTTATAAATTCAAAGGGATTTAATTAAATTCCATTCATTCCAATGGGTTCATACTCGTAACCCTCAGATTGTATGTTCTTATCAATTTGTGAGTCGTAACCTGAGACGCTAGCTTTTCCTCGTTTCCACGTGACGCTCGTTAAGCCTGATCTCAGACCTGCTTCAGGTGTTTGAGGTGTGTGTCGGCTGTTATTGCTCATCTGGAGCTGATCTGTCGTCTGACCTGCGCATTACGTGTGTGTGTGACTGTATTAGCCACGAATGTTATTTCAGCGTTTGCATAGTCGCCAGGATTGTGTGTCTTTAAATCCTTCAAACAGCCTCGAAAAATTAGTGCTGGAGCGAAAGAAACCTGCTTGCAGATGCTAATGTCTTCCATATGCTCGAATGTGCTCGCTCAGATAACTCAATATCGCAGCTCTGTTTGGAGGGTTACTTCAGCCCAAATGGAAATTCAGTCATTATTTTCTCACCCTCGTGTCGTTCCAAACCCGTATGAGTTTCGTTCTCGAGTCAATAGCAGAAGGAGATGTTTAGCCGAATCTCTGAGGTGCTTTCGTCAATCAAAGATTCGTTGACTCAACAGCAGTTTTTATGACTGTGCGCCGCTCTAAATCCCTACTAACACTTTCATGTTGTTATTCAATGAAAACCTTGCCTTCTGTTCATGAAATAATTAAATAGGCTTGTGGAGATGACCGCTTTGATGTTAACAATCCATAAAAGATGTTTAACTACAGCGTATAAGGAACATTTTATATTTTTTCTTTTCATTTTCACTTACATTCTGCTAAACATCTTGTACGGATGTTATAACCCAGGGTTATAGTTAACTAAAACTAAAACCATAAAATAAAAAATGTAAAAATAAAAATAAAAAAATAATAATAATTGTCACACTTGAAATCAAATGAACTTTAACCAAAATAAAATATTTACAAATAATGTAACTTAATCTTTTCAGCTGCTTGCCAAGGCAATTCTTCTCATTTTTATTCATTTTAACTTACTAAAACAACTAAAACTAAAACTGAAAAAAAAGAAATGTAAACTAATAATAATGATAATGCCAAAAATCACAACAACGTTACTAAAACCTTAACTAAAATTAAAATGTAAATAGAAATAGAATAATAAATAGAAAATATAAAAATATACATTTATGCATTTTAGAAATATAAAAACTAACTCTAGAATATTAATAAAATATTTTGCAATATTATTTAAAATATTAATAAAATATAAAAAAAAAAATTCTTAAAACACTGTTAAGAACAACATAAGGGTAAGAAAATGATGACAGGCTTTTGGTTTCTGCGTGAATTATTCCTTTTAAATGTTCACTGGAGCGCTTGTTCTCAGCAAACATTAGTGTTGGACATTGTTCTCGCGGTCTGAGAGGGTCTGATATTTAATAAAGAGTTTAGATGTTGCGTTGCTAGCGTGTTTATTTGTGTCACTGTGCTGTGTTTAGCAGCAGCTGCCAGATCTCTGTTATTTTCTGCAGTGTGTTTGCTGGTTTTAGTGAAATCATGCCTCTGTCTTTGGATTTATGGAGCAGTCGCCTTTAATCACATCTCATCATAAACAACAATATAATGTTAAAGACTGAAGACATATTTTATAATTCCAGCGATGTTGACGCGTTTCATCTGTTTTTCCTGTTCGTTATGACTCTCATTTGTGTAATTATGAGGAGCGTCATTAGAGCTGCTTTTTATTTATGATGTTGTTTGTTGTTAGTTATGTGCATAAATCAGAAACTCATTAATTACACAAAGCTGACGGAGAGCGGAGAAACCCCAGGACGTCCCACAAAGAGTTTGATCTTTATGCTTGCAAGATATTCTCAAGCCCTTTTCTCGCTCTTTCTCTTAGCATGAAGAATTATTGTGTGAGTTTGTTTTCCCATTTTACAGATCCTCGGATGTCCATTCATTCTGTCCACGGCGTTTTCACGTACCACATTTAGAAGAGAAAACAATGAGTTTTGGGTTGGGAATGAGTCTGTACTTTAAATATCAATGTTATTCTCCAAATGTTCTCGACTTTATTTGATATTTAGGACAGCTTAATGTATATAGTGACCATAAAGCCCATATTACTAATATGAAGTGGTTAACTTGTGCACTTGTTATATGATGATTTGTGCAAAGAATAATCAATCATTTTTTATTTTTTTCAACGCCGATGCATGCAAGAACCAATGAGATTTCCTTCGCTCCTGCATCACATGTGCTTTTTTTACATAAAACATATGAAATATTATAGTATGAAATAAACAATTACAATAAAACCTCTACATTGCAAAAAAAAATACAAATAATAATAATGTTCTTCTTCAGTATTTTTGTCTTGTTATCCAGTACAAATATCTAAACATCTTTAAATCAAGGTACATTTACTGAAGAAGTAAAATGACTTATTATGATATTAAGCCATGTTTTATGAAAAATTAGGTGAGTTTCTGCTTAAAACAATGACAAATGTCTGCCAATGTGGTCAGAAAAATAAACTTAATTCAAAGGGAAAACACGATTATTTATTATTACCCCACTGGCAGATATTTGTTCTTGTTTTAAGCATAAAGTCAATCAATTTTGATATTTTTAAAATCAAAATTAAGTGAGTTTATAATCAAAACAAGATTTAAAAAAATAATAATAATCTGCCAATTTGGTTAGAAAAACTTAAACTTAAATTAAAACTCAATTCAAAGAGAAAACAAGTTTTATTCTTCTGACCCTAATTGACATACTTTTTTTTTTTTGACAATTTTCAAAAAAAAAAAAAAATAAATAAATAAAATCTTATTTTGCTTCTCACATAAATGTATCTTTATTATTGAATGTTTAGATATTTTACTGAAAAATAAGACAAAAACATTATTTTTTTGCATGATATGTGAACCACAAAGTTATTGTATATAAGATTTTATCAAATAGCAACTAACATTTCAATCTATTTATCAATTTTATACAGTGTCACATTAGTATCATTTCTATACTATTATATTCAGAGTCAGAATATCTTTTAATATTTTCTGCTTTTATGTTAATTTTAGTTAAAGTTTTAGTAATTTTGTTGTGTTTTAGTCATTTTTATAAATTTTTGTTGTATAGATTTTTTTTTTTTCAGTTTTAGTCATTTAAGTACATCCAGTTAAACTAAATGAAAATGAGAAACTAGCAGAAATAAAATAAATTATATTTTTATTTTTTAGATTTTGTGTTAGCTTCACATTTTTTATTTCAAGTAATGAAAATATGTTTTCAGTTTTAGTTAACTAAAATAACTCTGACTGTATATAAACATTAATGCATTATTCATGATTGTTTATAATATTCAGGAAGGCTAGATGTGTTTAATTGGAATGAATCCAATTAATTGAACGACTGCTTGTCTTTCCGTACGGGAACGCAGCGTTTGTGAGGTGCATAGCATCTAAAACTTCCCACTGGCTCTTCCAGCACAAAAGCTCTTGTGTTTCAGTCAAATTCCTGCAATTTTCAGCGAATTAATCTTTTTTTTTTTTAGGCGTGAGCATCGAGTCTCCGTCAACAAGTCTTTAGAGCGTAATGCTCTTAGCAGGTCATTAAGCTTTTTGAGCGTGTAACGGCGGTTCGGGGCGAACACTGAGCGCTTCTGTGTCCTCTCTCTGATCACTGACACTTTAATAAAGTCGTTTTAAGTTCAGCCGACTGAATTTTGCACCTTTATTGCCGTCTCCATGGCTCCAGGGAAGCGAGGAGCATTCAGCGCCGTCCGCGAGCTTTTACATGCAAATGCGTGCAGAGAAAGAGCTTTCAGTCGCTCGGCTTTTCTCTCAATCGTCTCCGTCTGACAGCAGCGAACTAAAGGAGCTCTTAAAGCGTGAAAAACGCCTTACATCTCCTGTCCATCTCTGGCTCTCTCTCTCCGCTGGGTCAGAAAGTTGCTCTTGATGTTTGCTCTTTAACTTTCCTCGCATTCCCGCCATATTCACTTCCTCTTCTGGGCAGCCAGATAAAGAGGGAATGCGAGAGTAGAACTATGTCGAATCGACCACAATCACATCATTTACAAATGAAGGAAGGCGTTTCGTACGAGAGAGAGAGGTAAGGAGAGGCCGCCGGTGTCAGTCCAGTCGGGACGGGTCAGAGACAAGAGCATGATGGGAAAAGGGATATATTGGCATTCATTAATGGACTGGGGAGAGAATGAGGGACTAAATATATGCTTCATTCTACAATAAACGCCTGCAGAGCAAAATTCCATAAATAAACATGAAACTTTAAATGCAGTGTTAATGGAGATGTATTTCATTTCAGATCAGAACATTAAAAAAAAATAATAATAATAAAAATAAAATTAGGTTAAATCTCATAAGATTAGCATTATTATAGTAAATTAAAATAAATAAACATCTGTATTACCTAAATAAAATAAATGTTACCTGAAATAAAATAAAATATATAAAACATAAACTTTCATTTTAATTCAGCTAGTTTCCAAGGCAGCATTTCTTATTTTTGTTTAGTTTATAACTAAAATGACTTCAAAAATTAAAAAAAAAAATACTGAAATTAAAATATAAATGAATAAGAAATTAATAAATATAATATTTAAAACACAACAAAAATGTATATAAATTACAAAAACAAACAACAAATTACTAAAAATTTTACCAAATTAATATGAAAGCAGAAAAAGATTTTAAAAATCTAATTAAAAATATTAATTAAAATATAGTATCTCAATGATACTAAAATAACACTAGTTCAAGTAATACAGAAACATGTATTACCCTGATTTATTGATCACATAAAATTTTACAGTGCATGTAACCATATTTATTTACATTTTAAAAATTCTGAACCCATTAGAAGATTTTTTTTTTTGTTGTTGTTTTATGCTAAACATTAATTTTGATAAATTTTTCAGAAAACAAGACTTAATATTTTATGTAATTTTGCTTTTTTTAAATAAATGTTCAGATATTTGTACTGGAAAACAAGGCAGAAATAGTGAGAAATAATTTTTTTATTTAAATTCCACAAACGTTCTGATTATTTAGAACTGTAAATGGCACAAAATTTCTCAGATTCAGACTTTTGGATGCACTGTATGTAGCCTATAGTGTGTGTGTGTGTGTGTGTGTGTGTGTGTGTGTGTGTGTGTGTGTGTGTGTGTGTGTGTGTGTGTGTGTGTGAGAGAGAGAGGCATGTATGGAGGAGTGGTGTGTGTGTGATTGTGTGAATGGAGGGGGACACGAGAGGGTTCAAACAAAGGCACTGAGCTGAACACAGGCCCCAGTGTGCTGCTGCATGTGTGTGTGTGTTTCTCTTGTAAAGTTTAAGTGCCACTTCCCCCCGGTCAGCGCTGAGAGTGTGTGAGTGTGTTTCTGTATTTGCTCTCTGACTCCACCTCGACAGACTGATGCTTCAACACTTTATCTATTTGCATCTCTACAGTAGATTTTAATTCCAATGCGTAACTTTAAAAGTTTTTTCTCAACTTCTGCAGCACTTACACACACCAAATTTTACAGTTTTATTCCTATCTATATTCTGAAGTTTTTTACTGAGGGGTTTGTTCATATTTTATTCACATTGATTTATACAACATTTTATTCCTAAAAACACTGTGGAAATCCCTTTCTTTAAAGGCTGTGAGTTTTTTTCTCCACTTCAGCAGCACTTACAAACACCAAAACTTAGAGTTTTATTCCTTTCTATATTCTGAAGGTTTATACTGAGGGGTTTGTTTATTCTGTATATAGTTCACATTTATTTATACAACTTATTCCTAGAAACTTGACAGTATTATTTTCTGATTTATGGAGTGATAAAAAGAGAAATCGAAAATCGTCTCTGGAAAACTTTTAACTCTAATATGACAAAATCAAACAAGAGTTTTGAACCTGAATTTATCCAATATTATGTTTCAATTCCAAAAAATGTATTCAAATTAACTTATTTGCATAAGTGTATTTAAATGTAATTCCGAAAACCTGTAATACAAAACAATTGTTTTAATGTAATGATCAATCAGTTTAATAAAGCAATGATTTTTTAATACTATTTACCACACTTTTTATTTTCTTTTTGCACAGCTTTGTGAATCTGAAATTGTTAGTTCAGATACTCAGTTTGGACAAGTTTTGAACAAATACATTAGTATAGATGTAAGGTCAACAAAACTTTTGTTAGACATGTTTTTTCTTGTTCAGTTCTAAAAAAAATCTTCAAGGTACTTTATTTTTTCCATTTGTTTAAAGAACTTTTTGCTGCTCTCCACATTCATTTATAGCTCTAGACTTTTACTGTAACTACGGACTCATTTGTGAGTTTTAATTTCTCCAAGGGAGTTTAAGGAGAAACATCTGGTTTCGTATTTATAATTTTGACACTCTGTCGTCGTAACCCCACTAGACCTCATGGGACGCTTCTTGACCTCTGGACTCCCAGGGGTCGGAGCAGGAAGCCTCCCTGACCTTTGACCTCTAAACGAGAGCAGGCAGAGTCCTGACGGTGAATAAGTTATGGCTTTAACTCCAGCACTGTGTGTGTGGACACATGTGACTGTAAATCGTTGCGGCGCTCGTATCAGGGACGGACCCGCGCTGGAATGTGCTGATCCGACCAAGAATCAATCACATTAACACCAGCAGAAACGGGTCAGACGTCCTGAGAGAGCCAGACCATTCCCAGCAGGAGGATTCGTTTGATTTGCACACCTTCGTTCAGAGATATGTAAGTGTAAGTTGAAAAATATATCTCAACATTTATGTATTTGCCTCAGGGTTATTAGAGTTAACTAAAACTAAAATCATTTCAAATATTACTTTAAGTAAAATAAACGTTAACTGAAATGAAATCTAATATAAACATTTTATTTCAGCTAGTCTAGGCAACATTTCACATTTCCCTTCAGTCTAAGTTGATGTACTATCTATATAAATAACTAAAACTTAAATATTATAATTAAAAACTAAAAAGGCATTCAAAAACTACTAAAAATGATGAAAATGCAACACAATTTAGACTAAAATTAAAAGGAAATCCAAAAAATATAAATAAAAACTCATTAAAATAGTTAAGAACTATGATAGTATCTCATTTATAATGAAATGACACTCTAAAAAAGACTTGTTTATATGAACCTTTATTTCAACTAAACAGTCACATTGAAAACATTTTAATTTCATTTACTCAGATTTCGAATCATTGTATCGAAGAGAATTCATTGGATTCAACAGTTTGAACTGATTCAATCTTTTGCTTGAACTGTCAAACGCATAAAAAAAGTCAAATTTGCCATCTTATTTGTAATAACAAAGCTGAAATAAGGTAACAAAGAAAAGTATATTATGATGTATATTGTTATCATGAAATAAGTTTTTGATCATATCACGCACCCCTAGAGAAATAATCTAACTCATCAACTTTAGCAGCATTTTTGCTTGTTATGTGTAAATCACGTCTGTTTATGTTTTTATGCTCACGGATTTCAAAACAAAGCATTACAAAATTAGTCGACTAATAACATGCAATCAGAGCAAAATTGTCGGCCAGATAAAAAGTGCATGTTCACAGTATTGTTTAACTGAGTATGCAGTACATCTCCCTACAGTCATAAAGATGACAGAGACAGTTGAACTAAACGCCTGCAAGCACCATAAATTCATCCAGCGGTGGAATGGATTCAGTTTTAAGATTTGCTATAAATTGTTTCATGTTGCACAAGCACTAAAAGTAAAAAAAAAAAGAAAAAACACACAACTTATCACAAGTCAAAGCAGCAGCTGAGATTCTGCTCACCTCATCAAGTCTAATGTGTGTGTGTGTGTGTGTCTTGAAGAATAAAGGAAGAGGAAACAATGTGAAATGATTCTTCTTGGATGGACGAGTCGTTTGGCTCTCAGAGAGCGAGTCTGGTCCAGAAGTGAACTATCACTCACACAAACTGAAATAAGACGAAACAAGACACGAATATGGAAGTGTTTCTATAAACAGGGATTAGTTATCAGACCTTTCGTTCGCTGTTCGTCTCGTGGCAGCAGCTGTATGTATGAGTTTTCAGTGAGTTTATATTTGATTCATGAATGTGCCAGAATTATGACTGCAAACAATGTTCTTCCACATTATTATTTGTATTGTGTTCTAGTGCTGTCAAACGATTAATTGTGATTAATCACATCCAGAATAAAAGTTTTTGTTTACATAATATATGTGTGTGTGTGTGTGTACTGTGCACATTTATTATGTGTACAATAAATACACACATACAGCATATATTTTGAAAATATTTACATGTATATATTTATATTAATATAATTAATATTATATATATAAATATATTTAAATATAAACATATATTTTTCTTAAATATATACGAGCATGTGTGTATATATATATATATATATATATATATATATATATATATATATATATATATATATATATATATATACACAGTACAGACCAAAAGTTTGGAAACATTACTATTTTTAATGTTTTTGAAAGAAGTCTCTTCTGCTCATCAAGCCTGCATTTATTTGATCAAAAATACAGAAAAAACAGTAATATTGTGAAATATTATTACAACTTAAAATAATAGTTTTCTATTTGAATATACTTTTAAAAAATAATTTATTCCTGTGATGCAAAGCTGAATTTTCAGCATCATTACTCCAGCCTTCAGTGTCACATGTAACATCCAGTCTATCACATGATCATTTAGAAATCATTCTAATATTCTGATTTATTATGAGTGTTGGAAACAGTTCTGCTGTCTAATATATTTGATGAATAAAAGGTTAAAAAGAACTGCATTTATTCAAAATAAAAAAAAATTCTAATAATATATATTCTAATAATATATTTTCTTTACTATCACTTTTTATCAATTTAACACATCCTTGCTGAATAAAAGTATTGATTTTATTTTAAAAAAAAAGAAAGAAAAAAAAATTACTGACCAGTAGTGTATTGTTATTACAAAATATTTATATTTTAAAAACATAGCTTCTTTTTTTTTTTTTTTTTTTACTTTTTATTCATCAAAGTATCCTAAAAAAGTATCACATGTTCTGAAAAAATATTAAGCAGCAGAACTGTTTCCAACTTTGATAATGAATCATCATATTAGAATGATTTCTAAAGGATCATGTGATAATGATCCTAAAAATTCAGCTTTGCATCATAGAAATAAATGATAATTTAAAGTATAATAAATTTTAAAACAATTATTTTAAATTGTAATAATATATCACAATATTACATTTTTTTTTCTGTATTTTTGATCAAATAAATGCAGGCTTGATGAGCAGAAGAAACTTCTTTCAAAAACATTAAAAATAGTAATGTTTCCAAACTTTTGGTCTGTACTATATATATATATATATATATATAATATACACAGTACACACACACACATATATTATGTAAACAAAAACTTTTATTCTGGATGCGATTAATGGTTTGACAGCACTATTGATTCTGAGTACAAATATCTAAACATTCTTAAGTCAAGATTTTCTTGAGATGCACTATGGCATATTATATAATTTTATTTTATTTTTTTTTCTGAGAAATTTATCAACATTAAATGAGATTTTTTTTCTCCATTGGATATTTTTTCTTGTTTTAAGCATTAACTCACTCCATTTTGATGCATTTTTTCAGAGAATAATACTTATCTTGTCATTTTGCATTTCAAGTAAATGCATCTTGATTTAAAAATCAAGTTTAGATATTTTTACTGTAAAACAAGTCAAATATTTGCAGTGCAAAGAAAAAATGAAGAAATCTAGAATATCCACACGCTGCAAAAATATGTGTTCTTCCTCAGTGTTTCTGTCTTGTTTTCCAGTAAAAACAGCTACTAGACATCCTTAAATCAAGATACATTTACTGTAGATGCAAAATGACTGAAGATATTAAGTCTTGTTTTCTAAGAAATGAAATGAGTTGAAAACAAGAACAAATGTCTGCCACTGGGGTCAGAAAAATACACCTAATTTAAAAACAAGTCGATTTTTCTTATATTTGTCCTGTCTGCTGTCTGTGAAGTCACATGACATTTACAGCACAGCTGATTGGCTGAAACCCTGCAGTGAAGCAGATGAGCAGCGGTTTATTTCTAGGTGACTGTATTACATCATTCTGAAAGGATTCGTTTTCTCTGGGAAACGTCAAGAAGAGAGCAGCAGAAGAAAGACAGATTCGGGGCCTTTCAGCATGCATTAGTGCTCAGAAACTATACGCGTTGGTTGTGTGTCAGTGGAGTTTCGTGCATTCGCTTGGACTCCGAGCGTAAACACACGACGCATTTGAGAAGATCTCATTCCTGCCAGATCCTAAACCGATGGAAACCATGACGTCAGGATTTATACGACTGTATCTGTGATCAAACACAAGCACGCACGTTTAGCTCACGCTGTTGCTCTTTTATCAGATCTGATCCTGCTCCATTACAAACAGATCAGTGTTTTACTGTAGTACAAGTGCGGTAAACTGGATACAGTGTGGCTGAAGCACTGAAAACCTCTGTTTACTGGATTACAGATAGAAGAAATGATGTTCTTCCTCAGTATTTTTCTCTTGTTTTCCAGTACAAAAGATTCTTAAAGCAAAATAAATTTACTGGAGAAGCAATAAGTGAGTTTATGAATAAATCAAGAACAAATGTCTGTCAGTTTTTTCAGAAAAACTATCTTGTCATTTTGCTTCTCCAGTAAATGTATCTTGATTTAGTAATGTTTGGATATTTGTACTGAAAAACAAGACAGAAATACTGAGGGAAAACTCCATTTTTTAAGTTTAGTTTGGCTTGAAATGCACTGAATTCACTAAAATGTGAATATAGCAATGATTAAATGCATGTGTTATTGCATGTCATTAGTCGACTAATTTTGTGATCCTTCTTTATTTAACGACTTTAGCCGAGTTTAGCAAAGTCATAAATTCTTCCAGCGGTGGAATGAACTCAGGTTTAAGGTTTGCTGTGATTTGTTTCATGTTGCACAAGCATTAGTAAGACATGCAGGATGGACACTGACATCAAAGAAGATGATTATCAGTGAATAATGACTGAATTAAGTGTTACTCTACTGAAAGAGCTGTACTGCAGAGTGCTTCTTAAAGGCACAGTTCATCTAAAAATGAAAATACTCTCCCTCACATCATTCCAAACCTCCATGACTTTGTCTTCTGTGACACACAAAAGAAGATATTTTGAAGAACGCTGAGGTTTAACAACAATGGACCCCATTGACTTTAATTGTACATTGTGGTCAAAAATACACTGAAATATTCCTCAGAATATCATCTGTGTCATCAGGGTTGAAGTAACATGAGAGAGACTATTTTAATTTTTTGCTGAACTGTCCCTTTAAGAAGCGGTAGAAAACACTTTGTTCTGATTGTCATGTGATTGCTGAATGTCTTAAGTGGAAGTAAATGATTGTCATTTATCGGCAAACTATCACCTTTAGTATTAAAGAGAAGATGAAATAAGTGCTTTTAACTGCAGAGTGAGGTTTTTATCGTGCACATTTAAACTACATAATCTTAAACATTATTTTTGTCAAAATGTTTGACTTTTTATTTAAAGGAATGAAAGGAAATAAAGAAAGTGAAAATAAAAATAGTTCAAATTTAATGAGTAATGCATTTGAACAATTTGTAAATTGTGTTTTTATAATAAAAAAAAATCATGTAATCACTTTTAATTGTGTGTTTAATATATCGAAAATGGCTCTTTAAATGTTTCTTATCTCGTCACATTAAATGATATACGCTATTTTTGGATAATGACACCAACGTTGCAATATTTGCAGTTATTCAGTTATTATTAAATCAACATTAAACTGAACTGATTGAAGCTGCTTTGAAACGATCTGTGCTTTATAAAGCACTGTAGAAATAAATGACATGAAAAAGTCAAGCAGTTTACAAAAATATAACCGTCACTGGATTTTACTGTCACTGGATTTTAACATTCCTGTCACAAACAAGGCAAATATTAAAAGTCTGCCTTATATCTTATATATTGGTCATCTCAGTTATTCTGACGCTGACGTGTTGTTTTTTCATCCTAACAGCAAACAGAGACGTGTGTAATCAGGAATATCAGTTTGTCTGTATCTGATGACTGCAGTAACACTGTGAAGTTTTCTGTAGTTTATTGTTCTGAAGGACATCAGTGAGAGCTCTGAGAGAGACAGACGCTCCTCCGGTGGTCCCTGAGAGCCCATTATACCAGCCATTAATAGAGACGTCAGTAATTACAGCTCACTGTCCTGAGAAAGAGCGCCGGGGTTAATAACGCACACACAGAACAGATTCACCCGTCTCTGTGTTTCCAGTCTCTCTCTGTGTCAGCATCTGCTGCGTATGAAGTTAAGCTCTGGGTTTCGTTCTCTGGCTGTAATTACAGGGTTTATTTGAACGTCGCATGCTTCAGATGCATTTCTCTGCCGCATTCATGAATCAAACATAAACGCAGTGAAACATCTCACGTATGTGAGCAGCAGCTGCTTTCATGAGACGCAAAACCATCAGAATCTGTTCCAGCGATCAGAACATTTATACCAACCTTAAAGCAGCAGTCCATCCCCAAAATGGAGATGATAGAAAGTACTTTTGAACTGTTTTGTGTTGTGTTGTGTTGTGTTGTGTTGTGTTGTGTTGTGTTGTGTTGTGTTGTGTTGTGTTGTGTTGTGTTGTGTTGGTACACAAACTTTCAGAAGTTTGGGTTTGGTTAAATTTTGTAATGTCTCTGAAAGAAGTCTCTTCTGCTCACCAAGGCTGCATTTATTTGATAAAAGTACAGTAAAACCTGTGAAATATTATTAGAATGTAAACTAACAGTTTTCTGTGTGAATCTCTGTTAAAGTGTAATGTATTTCTGTGATGCGCAGCTGTATTTTCAGCATCATTACTCCAGTCTTCAGTGTCACATGATCTTCAGAAATCATTCTAATATGATGATTTACTGCTCAAGAAACATTTCTGATTATTATCAATGTTGAAAAATATTTTTGTGAAAACAAAAATCCTCAGGATTCACAGAGGAATAGAAAGTTCAGAAGAACAGCATTTATTTGAAATAATCTTTTGTAACATTAGAAATGTCTTTACTGGCACTTTCCATCAAATCAGTGCGTCCTTAATATGAAAATAATGGATTAATTTATTTTTAAAAAGACCTACAAACTTTTAAAAGCATTTGTGTGTCCGTTTGTTTGTGAAGAGTGACTGAATCACTGTGGTTCTTTTCTCTCTTTATGACAGTGACTTTCAGTCTTTCTGAATGTTACGGATGAGCACTTCTCTCTCTCTCTGATGGTCGGTGTGTGTGAATGGAGGTCTGACGGATGGAGACACACACACACACACACACACATAGAGCTGTTAAATACTGTGCATTAATGAAGTCTCCTCTCTGAGAATGTCCCATCATTCCTCCCTCGTCCGAAAAGAAGGCCACTTCTTTGCATTTCTATAGGCCTGCCTCTCTTTCATCGGCCGTCTCTCTCGCGCTTTAATCCGGAGGATTTATGGGTGAAGTGAAGACTGATAATGTGTGTGTGTGTGTGTGTGTGTGTGTGTGTGTGAGTGTGTGTGTTTCCCCGTCACCGAACCCAGACTCTGTTTTAAAGTTCAGACTCAGGTTTCTTATAAGTGTTGTCCATGCAGACTCACAGATGATGAAACATTCATACACAGATTTCATGCACACATTTGCAAATATACATAGTTAATATGTATTAAATTAGACACAATGTTTTTGTTGTTGTTGTTGTTTTTAATAGCAATAAAAATCTACGTTTTACTTTCATAATCTTTAGTCGGGATGAAATGATTTTCCATTTCTGCTGACAGCCCCTGAGTCATGCATATAAGTGCATAATCTTAACCAATAATCCTACAAATATGTAGTCTTTTTTAATAAACTCATATTCAGATCAGACTCTATTCTGATCTGTAATACTCACTTTTAAGCATTAAGGCTACATGGCTGTTTACTTTGCATTGAATGCATGCATCTGATCAGTCTCCTGAGCGTGGCGTTGCATGCATGATCTGCTGTTTGAACGCCTTGCATTTTCCTGTTTTGAGTCTAAAATACATAATTTTATGGAAGTAAAAAGGGTTTTGAGCACGCTGCATGTTGACTCTGTAGATGTGTGCGTCTCTGGTTTGGTGGCAGACTGTGATGCGACTCGAGTGTGTTTTACTCGCACTGTTCTGCAGCACTGGAGTGAGTTTCGTGCCTCTGACCAGACTGATTCAAAACATTAATAATCAGGCCCCGCTGGAAGCGACCGTAACAAAGTGGAGCTTTATCAGCGGAGGTCAGACTGATGACGAGGTGTGATACTGACAGAGACGTGCTGCCGTCTCTCTGGAAATACAGCCATTTAGAAAGTGTTTATAAGCCCAACACTCGATCACATGATGTTATTGTGTTCAGCATTTCAGAAAACTCTATCTCAAGCTATTTTCCTCTTTTCTCGTCTTTTGCTCTCTCAGAGATGAAGCTTTAACATCTCAGATCTTTCTCTTAGACCCAAGAGAGCAAATGGAAACTCAGAGAGTTTTAGAAGAGATCTCAAACATGTCTCGAAGACGAAACACATTAGAGCTGCACCATTAATCAGAATAAAACCAGAATCCTGATACAGCTTCGTGTGCCACTAATTAACAAAACCAAACTTTGAAGACTCACGGGTTTCTGTCAAAATAAAAGTTTGATGGTTTAACGTTTAAAAATGAAGAAGTTAAACCCACCATAAGTACTAATATTGTCATTTTACAGTTGTAAAAATAAAATAGTAAATTATTAATAAATTGTTAATCATTTTAAAGTACTAATCTTCAAGATTAGTGAACTTCAGTTAAGATTAGTATTACTCAGTTATGTACTTATAATATTTTCGCAATAATATTTATTTTGTTTTTATTTCATAATTGTATATTTTTATTTAGTCATAATAATAATAATAATATAATAATATTAATAATATTTTTAATCATATTTTTATATTTTATTTAGTCATGATAATATTAATAATATTAGTATTACTATTAATATAAATACTAATATTTTTCTTAAATACTAAATTTTGTAATCTTAATGTTTTTCCAATAACATTTATTTTATTTTTATTAAGTAATTTTTTTATATTTTTATTTAGCCATAATAGTAATAATAATAATACATTATGAAATGAACAATACATTATTAAATTATTAATATATTTTTATTATTATTATTATTACGTTTTATATTAATGACCTTGACATTTTGGCGAAATTCTGCAACCCTATAAACAAGCACAGCAAACCTGAATCAGTTATTTATATATTTTTTTTTTTTTTTTTTTTAGTTTCCGGAAAAATTGCAATTAGATTTTTTTTCCTGTACTTCATAAAGTCTTACTGGATGTTAGCAGCTGCCTACTGAGGGAGCGTCCCAAACCTGTCTGGATCACACTGAGACACGATCAGTCACATTAAGACGATGAGGAGATTGTAGTGACTGTTCTGATCCAGTGTAGTCGAGCCCTGGCCAGCGTCACACAGAACAGACTAATTAACATTAGCGAGAGCCGTGGACTGAGCAGAAGGAAAGCAGAGGGTGAAATCATGCGTTCGAGACGGGAGTTGGAGCACCGCTGCCAAACACAACAGCAGAGGAGGGCTCAGCATAAACAAGCCTTCCCTTTTTTCCTCCAACACTCTTTTCTTTCTTTTCCTGCTTCATTCTGAGTTCTTTTCGTGCTCGGTTGAACCCAACAACAAACACACACACGGCGATGATTTTGTGTTGAAAATCCTCAGTCTTGCTGTTTATGACTGTGATCACAATCATGCATGGACAAGAAAGGCCATTGTTGTACTTGTGATAGATTAAGATACAGTGAGTTTTTGCATTTAACAAACAAATATCTGCTGATGGAGTCAGTCAAATAAACTTCATTCAATGCAAAGATATTTTTTTCTATTTTAAACACAAACTCACTTAATGTTTTAAAGATAATGTGAAAATAAAGTGGTCTGACTTAGAGTTACTCAAACTGAAGACACATGCAGTGAAATCTGTGTTTGGATTGAGCTGTAGGTTTAGTGAAAGCTGCAGTTAGCCGTGATTATTACCTGTGTGTGTGTGTGTGTGTGTGTGTGTGTGTGTGTGTGTGTGTGTGTGTGTGTGTGTGTGTGTGTGTGTGTGTGTGTGTGTGATTGTTGGTCATTCAGTCGTGTTAATTTTCTCGTCGTCATGGCAACAGGTCATTGAGAAACACACAAGCCCTCACACACACACACACACACACACACACACAAACAAACACACAAACGGCCTCTTTGTTGTGAAACACAGACTAATGTCACAGGAAGTGTGTGTTTAAAGCCTCTTTCCCAGCGTCAGACGTCTGAAACACTGCACAGATTTATATTAATAGAGAATCAGAACGTATGGTTGATTTTACAGTCATTGTGTTCAAGAAATGTTTGTAATTCAGAATAAAGACTTTAAATCTTAAGTGAAGTAAATAAATAATTAAAATGTAATCATGTCATTTATGTACAGGTATGTAAAGGTTTGTGCATTTCTATCAATAAATCAGCAATGATAATAATAATACTACTAATTTTAATTCAATTAAAAAAAGTTTAATTCAAAAATCAGACTTCAATTTTAAGGGAATTAAAATTTAAAATAATTAATTTGTGTTGTGTTATTTGTGTACAGGTATGTATACATTTATGCATTTCTGTAAAAATTAATTAGTTTTGATTACAAAAATGCAAGTCTAATTCAAAATTCATGCTTAAATCTTTAGGGGAAGTAAATATTAAAAAATAGTTAATCAAAGAGCATTTATGTACAGCTATGAATAAATGTGTGTATTTCTAAAGAAAGTAAATCAATTGATTAATTAATTAATTAATCAGTCAATAAATGCATGCACGTGTCTAATTCAGAATTCTGTTTAAATGTTAGAGGACGTAATTATTAAAAATGAGTATGCATTTATGCACAGGTATGTATAAATACGTCAATTTCTATGAAAAAAGAGCAAAATTAAGTAATTTAAGTAAAATTAAGTTAAAATATTTTTATAAATCACAAGCGAGATTGCATTGGAATCATCATGCACTCATATTGAATTGAATTGTGTTTTCAGCGAGAGATTTTTCTTCATTAGAAACTAAACCAGCGTCACACAGGAGTCTCTGAGCTGAGTCTGGTGCAGAGGAACTCAAAGAAAGACGTCGAATAACGAATGACAGCACTGCACTGAGGTCAGGTCACGACCCCGGGGTCACGAGCGCTTCCAGAGCGTCACCTCGGACACGACGAATCACCGGCTTCTGACCTCCTGACCGACCCCACATCCAGAGAGAGAGAGAGAGAGAGAGAGACATGCACATCCACAGAGAGAGAGAGAGAGAGAGACATGCACAGAGAAAGAGAGAGAGAGAGAGAGACATGCACATCCACAGAGAGAGAGAGAGAGAGAGACATGCACAGAGAAAGAGAGCGAGAGAGAGAGACATGCACATCCACAGAGAGAGAGAGAGAGAGACATGCACATCCACAGAGAGAGAGACATGGACATCCACAGAGAGAGAGAGAGAGAGAGAGACATCCACAGAGAGAGAGAGAGAGAGACATGCACATCCACAGAGAGAGAGAGAGAGAGACATGCACATCCACAGAGAGAGAGAGAGAGAGACATGCACATCCACAGAGAGAGAGAGAGAGAGAGAAAGAGAGAGAGAGAGAGGCGGGTTTTAATGGCTGACCCTCTGAAAGAGATTCACACTGATTGTTCTTCCTCATTGACTTTCGCTGAAGCAAACGTGAGAAAGACGAGAAGAGACTCACATCTATGTCTTACTAATGATCTTCTGAAGAGTTCAGACGATGAAGACACAATGAGAACAATACGTCTCTTTCTGAACTCGCTTTGAGTTCTGACCCGGTCACAGGAGGAAGACACCACACACATTTAATCAAAGCATTGATGAGAAATGTTTTTAATCAGAAAGATGTAACAGATAGTCATTTTAAATGTCTGCTTGTCGTTTTGTACGAGGGCTGTGTGATTTGGGGAAAATATCTAGTTACGTTTTTTTTGACAGATATTGCGATTCGATTTTGATTA